>JAAGEH010000058.1:3724484-3745317 GCA_011751065.1 Lasiurus cinereus
TCTCTCTCTCTCTCTCTCTCTCTCTCTCTCTCTCTCTCTCTCTCTCTTTCTCTCAAATCAATGAGCATGTCCTTGATTAAAAAGAGAATGATAATAAGTGAAGACAAGATTCACACATGCAGAGAAACTTCTGGCCGGCACGGGCACTAGAAGTGGTTACTCCAGGGAAGGGCCTGGGTGGTTGTGGGAACTGGATGTCCCACTTGGTGCCTCTCTGCGGGTCTTGAGCTCTGAATGGAAAACACAGCGGCAGTGGCTGTCATGTGCTTGCCCTCTGCCCTCTAGGCTAGTGGGACCAGAGCCCTGTAAGGAGACTCAAGAGCCATGGGTGGAGGAGGGCAGAGCCTGGGTCCCAAATCACATGACCGGGAGAGCCCACGTGGGCCTGGGATGGGAGCCTGCTGTGAACTTGTGAAGCTCTGGAAGTGGGGGAGGGGATGTTTGTTACATCTGCTCAGCTGTCTTCATACAGCTCATGGGTGCTCCTTTTTTTTTCTTTCTTCACAAAATATAATCAGGAGAATAAATTCTTAGAGCCTATTTCTACATCCATTGATCACCTGGGTTTATTAATAAATTATCCATTAATAAAAATATACTTATTAAAATATACTTACTGCCATCTAGGTTCGTTCATAAGTTTATGGTCTCCACCAACTTTCAAGCCAGCCTCGGGGGACCCAACGCTACCAGTTCTGTGTGTTTGTAAAACACAGCGAATATTCCCAGTGCAGGGGCAGAGACCCTCCCCTCTCCTCTTCCTTCTCTTACTAAAATGTATTTTTTTATTATTAGTCTTTAAATATATATATATATAATTGATTTCAGAGAGGGAGAGAGAGGGAGAGATGGATGGAAGTAGACCAAGCCTGCAAGCTGGGGCATGTACTCTGACAGGGAATCAAACCGTGACTTCCTGGTTCATATGTTGATGCTCAACCACTGAGCCACACCAACCAGGCTTTATTCTTTTTGTATTTTATTATTTTTTAAATATGTATTTTTATTGACTTCAGAGAGAAAGGGAGAGGGAGAGAGAGATAGAAACATCAATGATGAGAGAGAATCATTGATCAGCTGCCTTCTGCACGCCCCCTACTGGGATTCCAGCCAGCAACCTGGGCATGTGCCCTTGACCGGAATCGAACCTGGGACCCCTCAGTCCATAGGCCAATGCTCTGTCCACTGAGCCAAACCCGCTAGGGCCATTTTTTTTTTTTTATAAGAGAGTTTGTTTAGAAAGGTTCTAGAGGTTGTAGAAGTGAGCCAGCTGGCTGCGTCTGCTCAGGAAACAGAGGCCAAGGAAGAGCTCCTGGCTTAGAGTTTAGGGGAGAGAGGCTCAGGGAACTGCCGGGGAGGGCGAGGAAGGGAGAGGGGAGGAAGGAAAGGCGGGCAGCTCCCCAGAGAGGGCAGGGGCAGGGCCTCTCTTCCTTCTGAACCACACCAGACCGCACTTCACACCTTCCCAGCCCTCCTCCTTCTCAGTTACTTACTACACCCTATCAGCATCAGGACCATCTTGGGGTCCTCAGCCCTCCCATCCTTTTTAAAACCAGCTGCCTGACACCCCACTTCCACTCTTTTTTTAAAAATACATTTCATCTATTTTTTACAGAGAGGAAGGGAGAGGGATAGAGAGTTAGAAATATGGATGGGAGAGAAACATGGATCAGCTGCCTCTCCCACACCTCCTACTGGGGATGTGCCCTTGACCAGAATTGAACCTGGGACCCTTCAGTCTGCAGGCTGATGCTCTATCCGCTGAGCCAAAAACGGTTAGGGCCCTTTTCCCACTCTTTTACAGTTATTTTCCTCGCCCACCGGAGTGGCTCAGTGGTTGAGCAATGACCTATGAACCAGGAGGTCGCTGTTGGATTCCCATCAGGGCACGTGCCTGGTTTGTAGCTCGATCCCGTGTGGGGGGCGTGCAGGAGGCAGCCGATCCATGATTCTCTCTCATCATTAATGCTTCTCTCTCTCTTCTCCCTTCTTCTCTGAAATCAATAAAAATATATTTAAAACAATATTGTTTCTCTCTTGAGGAAGCACACTATTCTTCCACGCCTGCCGGGCTTGAGTGGATTTTGACAGACGCGTGGTGCCTTCTGGGCACATGGAGCTGCCGTCGCCCCAGTGGTCCCGCTGCCCTGAGCCAGGCACACCCCCCGCTGGCCAGTGCTGCCTCAAAACGTGCTCTGTGCCGAGCAGCTCACTGTGCTCAGCATGACGTTCCTGACATTCATGCGTGCGCGTTAGACTTTGTCCCTTTTTATGGCTGAGGACGCCACCATCTGCGCAAATCAGTGTTTCCTGTTCTGTGAGCACCGCTTCCAGGTCAAGCTATTAAGCGTAAAGCTGCTGCGACCCTCCTTGTCTTTTTTTCTTTTTTTAATGTATTTTTATTGATTTCAGAGAGGAAGGGAGAAGGAGTCAGAGAGGAAGGGAGAAGGAGAGAGAGAGAAACATCAATGATGAGAGAGAACCATTGATTGTCTGCCTCCTGCATGCTCCCCTTCTGGGGATGGAGCCCACAACCCGGGCATGTGCCCGTGACCAGAATCAAACCTGGGACCCTTCAGTTTGCAGGTGGACGCTCTATCCACGAAGCCACAGCAGCCAGGGCCCTCCTCCTCTTTGTGCAGAACCTACGCTCATTCTCATTTCTCTTGGGCAAATAAGTAGCCTTACAGCGGGCGGGGTGGGGGAAGGGAGAAATGGAGGTCATAGTGTTTGGATTAGAATCCCTTCACGGTAGATTTTCAGGGCTGATTGGGTAATTTCCCCTCTCAACCCCTCCCCAAACTTTAAAATGATTTAAAAAAAACAGCTGATATATATCACTTTGATGATGGTGGTGATGGTGATGGTAGTGATAATGGTGTTGATGGTGATGATGGTGATGGTGGTGATGATAATGGTGGTGATGATGGTGATGGTGGTGATGGTGGTGATGATGGTGATGGTGGTGATGGTGATGGTGATGATGGTGATGGTGGTGATGGTGATGATGATTGTGATGGTGATGGTGATGATGTGATGATGGTGATGGTGATGGTGGTGGTGATGATGGTGATGGTGATGGTGATGATGTGATGATGGTGATGGTGATGGTGGTGGTGATGATGGTGATGGTGATGATGTGATGATGGTGATGGTGATAGTGATGATGTGATGATGGTGATGGTGATGATGATGGTGATGGTGGTGATGGTGGTGATGATGGTGGTGTTGATGGTGATAGTGGTGGTGATGATGGTGGTTGGTGATGGTGATGGTGGTGGTGATGATGATGATGGTGATGGTGACAGAGAGAAACCTAGCTAGTTAAAGTAATCACTGCCTTTACATTCTTAGGGTTCTGTGACTGGGTCTCTGGCTCTGGCCCTCAAAGCCCAGCAGATGCATTGCACCCCCATGTGCCCGAGCGTAGCCCCACCTCCCCAGGTCTCCACGTCAGCACAGCCAGTGTCATTAGGTTCTCACTGCCAGGTTCTACCTGTTCCCGACACACTCCCCGCTCCGCTGCTCGCCACACCGGGGCCTCTACTGGTGTCTGCCTTTAGCCTGAAGGCTCTTCTCAACCTTTCTTTTCTCTCTAAGTGCTCTCCCCCACTCTCTCACTTTCACCCCCCTCTCCAGCCAGCAGACATTTATTAAGCTCCTACTATGTGCCTCTCCCTGCCCTTGGTGCACACACAGCCTAGAGCCGTCCTCCGATGGAACTTTTCTCGATGATGGAAACATCCATTCTGTGCCTCCGGCCACATGTGGCTACTGAGCCTTTGAAATGCGGTTGGAGCCACCGCTGACCTCTCCACCGTTTTTCTTCCTCTTCCTTTTAAAAACACATTTTTATTGGTTTCAGAGAGGAAAGCAGAGGGAGAGAGAGAGAAACATCCATGATGAGAGAGAGTCATTGATCAGCTACCTCCTGCACGCCCCACACTGGGGATCGAGCCGGCAACCCGGGCATGTGCCTTGATGGGGAATGGAACTGTAACCTCCAGGTTCGTGGGTCGCTGCTCAACCACTGAGCCACACCAGCTGGCTGGTGACCTCCACTTTTTAAATGGCGTTTAGTGGTTATTGAACACTGAATAGTGCAGTGATTCCTGAAACCCTGGCACGCATGTCAGTTATTGGGAAACTTGTTGGGTGGGAATGGAGTAACTCAGGGCAGGAGACGCTTTGGAGGCGCGCCGCCAACTCAGAGTGCAGAGAACGTGAAATATCTCCTTGATGATTTTTGCTGTGGGTTACATGATTAATGGTACCTTCTTAGATATTTCAGGTTAAATAAAATATATAATTAAAATTAATGTCACCTGTTTTCTTTTATGGTGTGTGGGTGTGTATGTGTGTGTGTGTGTCTGCTAGAAAATGTTTACCTCCAGGGCTGATGTTACACATCTATGGGAGAGCGCTGGTCTGGAGGGTGGACCAATAGACAGACCACAGACACGCTGATCCCATATGGGGTGACAGGCTGCCTGGTGAAGGTTGCCTCTCCTGTTTGGCCATGGTTTTATTTATTTATTTTAATATATTTTTATTGATTTCATAGAGGAAGGGAGAGGGAGAGAGAAACATCAATGATGAGAATCACAATTCAGCTGCCTCCAGCATGCCCCACACTGGGGCTCAAGCCCACAACCCAGGCGTGTGCCCTTGACCGGAATCAAACCCAGGACCCTTCAGTCCACAGGCTGATACTCTATCCACTGAGCCACACCAGCTATGACTCTTTTCCTTTTTAAAAAAAATATTTTTTTATTAATTTCAGAGAGGAAGGGAGAGGGAGAGAGAGAGGAACATCAATGATGAGAGAGAATCATTGATCGGCTGCCTCCTGCATGCCCCTCACTGGGGATTGAGCTGCAATCTGGGCATGTGTCCTATGGGAATCATACCCAGGAAAACTGAGTGGATAGGCCAACGCTCTATCCATTGAGCCACACCGTCGAGGGCAGGCCATGTTTTCTGCAATGCATTGCTCTGTTTTTCCACAGCTTGAAGCAAACGGTGTACATCTGCAGAAGGGGCGATTTGGGCACGCTCTCTGCCTGATCAAGTTGGGACCACCACCCCCCCCCCGATCCTGCCATCTGCCAAGGATGCCCCATTGTTTGGCAGCTCCCTGAGCCAGTGCAGCCTGACCCAGTCCCTATGGAACAGAACATAACCACCTCTCGGTGCTGACGGCCCGTTCTCCGCCCACTGTGAGGGGATGGAACACAGTTTCTTAAACTCTCCAGTCTCTGGGCCTGGCTCCTATTGGTGGGGACCCGACATTGGCCACAGAGGGTGAGGCCCCTGTGTGGCCCCTTTCTCTAGCGAGGGGCTAATAGGGACGTTTCTGGGCAAATCGGAGCTGTGCCGTTTCTCTCTGGGCCTCAGCTTTCCCATCTGCGAAACGGGCTGACGCCGGCTGCCTCACCACGAGAGCTGGCTCTCAGCAACCGCCCGGGAAGGTCACAATTATTATCAATCTTCACCCTGACCCCACCCTCCCCAGCACCCCGAGTTCCTGGCTCAAGAGGAGTCACAGGAATTAGAGAAGGAGGAAGGACAGCTGCACAAACCCTGACTCAGCAGAGAGCCCGTCCGGCCCTTCCCCAGCATCACCCACCGCACCCACAGATTCACAGACTCACAGCCCAGAGCCTCGGTGCCCAGTGGGTCGCAGTGAGCGCGGGGCATGGATGGGACTTGAATTCAGGGTCGCCTGCCTGTGGGCTGTGTGACCCGGGCATTCTCATCTGCATGGCAGGTCCCAGCTGGGCCCAGCTCCGCCTGAGAGCCGCTGGCCTCACCCCTCCTCCGCTCTGGACCCCTCCCCGAGCCGGGCCTCGCTGCGCCCTCTCTCCCCCCGCAGGACCAGGGTCTCCCTCCTTGCCTCGGCCTTCGATGCCAGTGATGGGCTCCTGTCCCTGCCCAGAGCCTCCCTTCGGCAAACCGGGCTGCTCAGTTCTTTCCGCGGCCCTGGCTGTTCCCATTCCCCTGTCCTAAGCAGACCCAGCCCCAGAGCAGGCAGGAACCCAAACCCACCTTCCCTTCACGCCCCAAGCCCTAGTCCCTTGCAGAGGGGATTGGGGCCAGGGGAAGCGGGGCTATGAGCATCTTTTTCTAATTCTCACCAAAGCACCTTCATTACTAATGGCGGCCGAGGGCTCTCCGCTCTGCCACCTCAACTCCCCAGGGGACTAGGGCCGAGGTCTTACTATTTATTTATTTATGGCTTAGAAACCTTTCCCATCGCCCTCCTTCCCCTCAGAGAAAGCAGCTCTGTGACTGCCAGAGCTGTGGCCATAAAGTCATTGGAGTGGTTTTGGCTGGGAGAGAGAGGGGGGAGCAGGAGGGAGGGACTGGGGTTGTAAAACCAGGCTGGCACCTCAGCCATAAAGAGGCCAAGATCTGGAAGGGCCTGCACATGGACTCCAAGATCAAAGTGGGGGCGGGGAGGAGCAGTAGCAGAGGTTCAAATGCCGGCTTGGCTGCTTCTGGCCTTGACTCTCTCCTGAAGGGGCTGGCTAAGGCACGGCCCGGGCTCAGGATATCCCAGGAATGGGGACGCTCTCCGACAGCCTATGAAGCCTCTTCTCGGGCAGGGGCTGCCTCCCTGTCCCCGCCCCTCCCTCATCTTGCTCACCTTCTAATTCCTTTCACACCTGCCCATCCTGTCCAGTCAGCCTGCCTCAGTGGAAATCCCGGATCCACCCCACTTGGCAGCTCTGTGACCTTGGGCAAGTCACTCAACCTCTTGGGCCTCAACTGTCTCAGTCATAAATGGATGAAGATCTTAGTCCCTCTCAGATGGCTGTGGTGAGGATTGAATGAGATCACATGGGAAAGCATTGAGCACAGTGAGACTTAGAGAGTTCTTTAGGGCCCTGGCTGGTGTGGCTCAGTGGATTGGGCGTCGTCCCCTGCACTGAAAGGTTGTCAGTTCAGGTCAAGGGCACATGCCTGGGTTGTGGGCTCAATCCCCAGTAGGGGGCGTGCAGGAAGCAGCCAATCAATGATTCTCTCTCATCATGAATGTTTCTCTCTCTCTCTCTCTCTCTCTCTCTCTCTCTCTCTCGCCCTCATTCTCTAAAAATCAATATAAATATTTTAAAATAGTTCTCTCTGGATTACTGTCCCCGGCTTTGTCCCTCCATTGGCCACAGAACCTGTCAACCAACCCTAACCATCTGCCCCCTGCCCACCTCCTGCTTCTAACAGTTCCTCTTAAAATGTTTATTCTGCCCTTATTCTCCCTTTTCAGTTGCACAAATCCTGACTCAGCAGAGAGCCCGTCTGGCCCTTCCTTCCCCAGCATCACCCACCGCACCCACTTCACAGACTCACAGGGACTTGAACTCAGGGTTCATAAAGCATAACTGGTCACAAAGCCAGTGAACTAGAACATTCCGAGCAATGAGTCTTGCTGGTGTCGCTGGGCTCCCCCTTGTCCCCTGAGCCTCCTCCCCACAACCCCTACCCCAAATTAAACCCTTGTCATTGCTTAGTTTGGGGGGGAACAGTTTTATCACATAGGCCTGTATCCCCAAAACAACATACTGCTGAGCTTCTCTTGTTGGGGAGGATGGGACTCAGACATGGAATCAGGCTGCAGACAGTCTGAGGATGGCTTCTTAGACCTGACATTGAGTCGCTCATGCTGCTGCCCGGGGGTCCGCTGGGACCCGTGGCCTCTCACTTCCTCCCCGGAGCTGCTTCGCCCCTTGGTCTCCTCCCTGCGCACCCCGCCTCCCTCACCATCTTATCTGGACTCGCCACCCAGCGAGCTCTGGCTCAGAGGGTGCTCGGCACCCCCATTCACTCCCTAACGTCATTCTTGGAGCTGTCACAGCCGCCACCCGAGCCCAGGACTGTGGAGGCCCCAGGCCGGTCCTCTCTGGTGCCACCGGAGGGACGGATTGGAAACCAAGACCTGCCCGTGGCAGCTGAGTCTTAAAGTGCGAGGAGAAACTTGCCACGGGAAGGAGCCAGGTCCTTCCAGGCAATGTAAGCTTCAGGGGCAAAGGCCCAAAGTGGGTGACTCAGGCCGATGTGGGGGAATGGCGGGGAGCAGCCAGATGGGGCCCAGTTAGCGAGGGGGGTAAGGACTGTGGGAGTAGAGAGGTGAAGCCGCAGGAGAAGCCGGTGGTGGGAGCTTAGGCCCGCTCCTCGCTTTTACACCAGGGCAGCTCTGTCTAGCTCTCTGCAATGGGCGTGGCTCTGTTTGGGAGTAAGATTCCTCTGGACCATAGGTCTCCGTGTCTTAAAAATGCTTTGGAACCATAGCCTTGGGCGCTGGGGAGTCATGGAAGGGGCTTGGGCTGGCAGGGGGAGATGTGGAGATTAGAAGAGATTTCTTGGGGGGGCGGGGGCAGGACGGATCCCTGCAGAGGGAACAGAATATGCAAAGGCACTGGGGCAAGGAATGGGAAGGTGTGGCCAGGAAATTCGAAGTCAAGAGAGATGACCAAGCTGGGAACCAGAGTGCCTGGGCTTGGAGTCACTCCGGGACTGGGAGCCGGCGGGAGGGGAAGGAGGGGAGAGCTCCAGGAAGGACTGGAGGTGGGAGGCCAGGGCGAGGCTCGGAGACTAAGAGGAGGCCGGAGCTGGAACCACGGGAATGGAGAGTCGGGTTAGGGGAGTGGGGTTGGGCAGGGCCAGGCTGTGGGAGGGAGAGGGAGGACGGGACAAGGACCGTGTGTGGGGATCACCCTGCTGATTGCGGGACCCAGCCTGATGGCCACCCGGAGGAGGAGCCCCTGAGAAGCGCTGAGTGCAGTGGGGATGTGTGTGCTGACGGGTCTGGGATGAAGCCCCAGGAGGGGTGTTAAGGGCCCTCAGGGGAGGCACCCCTCTGGGTCCAGGGGATTCAGAAGCTCGTGGAAAAGAAAGTTGGAAGCCCAGGGGACGCAGGCATTCAGGCCCAGACGTGTCTTACAGCGAAGGGTATTTATCCCCATTTCTCAGATGAGGAAGCTGAGGCTGAAACCTGCCTAGAGGCGGGAGCCCAGGTGGGACGCTGCTTATCTCCAGAGGAGCAACTGCAGAACCCACAGGGCCCGGAGAAGCAGGGCCGGGACCAGCCCAGTGGCTCCCCAGCTCGGGAGGCCCAGAGACACCGTGAGGCTTGTGTGGGCCACGCTGCAATTAGAAGCCAGCTGCTCCCATCTACGGAATCTGGGGCGCCAGGGAGGCCTTTCTGTGCCCAGCTTGTGGCGAGGGTGGGGGGCGGAGTGCCTGATGCAGGATACCCTGAGCGGGGAGACCCTCGCCTGGGGATTGGAGACCATCTAAGCAGCTGGCGGTGTGACCTGGGGCAGGCCACCTGCCCTCTCTGAGCCTCCGCTTGCTCAGCTGAGAAAAGGAGCCACGGAGAGCGGGTGTCCCCGAGGCTGTTGGGAGAGAAGAAACCTCAGACGCTGGGGGCAGACAGGCTGGGCCACCACACTCACTTTCCCTGTCTGGAAAGCGAGGGCTCTAACAGTGTCTGAGCTCCCCAGAAAGGAAGGAGTCTCGCTCCAGAGGTGGGGAGCACTGTGTCCTGTCCTCTGCGGTGTGAGGGGCTGGTCCCCTTGGGACACAGCCGGGGCTCGGGGACTCTGCTACATCCTGGACCCCACCCACCTCTGCTCTCCCATCACCCCAGACAGAGCGTGGGGTACATTCTGAGCTGCTGCAAAGAAGGGCACCCCTATTTGAGGGCTTTATGGGGCGTCCAAGGAAGACAGGGTACAAGCAGGTTCTGTTTCTTGAGCCACCACTGCGCTCAAACCCTCTGCTCACCGCGCTCCCATCCCACTCCAGGGAGACCAACGGCGACCGACCGGCGAGGGCCCCTGGGCCCCAGAGGGACGCCCATCCGGCATCCCGGCCGGCCGGCGACTGGGCAGCCCCGGTCCCCCATTGCCTCTGGGCAGCACCGGCACCCCGTGGCCGAGGCGGCCGAGTCCCGGTGTGAGGCTGCAGGAGGCCGGGCCAGCTTTGCCCCAGGCCCCCGGCTCTTCCCTCAGGCCACCTCCTGGGGCTGGGGGTGGGGTGGGTCTCACCTCATTTCGGAGATGTTGTTCTCGTAGGTGCCCCACAGGCCCGGGGTCCGGGGCTCGGCGGGCCCGTCCATGGCGGGCGGGCGAGGGTGGGGAGGGGAGGACGTGCAGGGAGCAGACGGCGCGGCGCGGGACCGGTGTGTGCGGCGGGTGGCGTCTGCCACCGGGGGAGCCCGCCGGGTGCCTACCTCCGCGCCCAAGGGGAGGGGCAGCTCTCAGCCGGTTCTCCCAGCTGCTACCCACGCCTCCAACCGAGGGGAGCGGCCGCGAGGGAGCCTCCCTTCTCCCGGAGTGGGGAGGAGGGGTGACGGCCGGCCGGGCATCGGCAGCGCGTGGGGCAGAGTCCAGGGGCTCCGCGTCGCCCCGCACTGGGGCTCCGCGCTGCTGCTCCGGGCTCCTGGGCGCCCCCTGCAGCCTGTGTCTGCTCCTCCGACAAAGGAGCTAATCCGGTCTCGGAGACTTCACCCCTCACTCCTTCATTCTCTCATTCTCTCTTTCCTTCCTTCCTCATCCACTGGGGAAGTCCTGCCCGCGCGCCCCTGTCCGTGCAGGCTGGGCACCACCGGGCAGAGGCGCTGACGCCCTGAAGCAGACGAGGGGCCGGAGAGCGCGGCGGGGCCTCCCAGCACCGATGAGAGAGCTGCCCAGGGGCAGAGAGACACGGAGAACACGGGGAGACAGAGACACAGAGAGACAGACAAGAGGGCCGGAGACCTCGAGGGACCGAGAGACACAGAGATACACAGGCGGCTGCCAGGCGTGGCTCCTGCGGGACCGTGAAGGTCCCCGTGGCCGGCGGGAGCCCCAGCTGTGGCCCTGGAAGCGCCCCCTGGCCCCCCGTGCCTCAGTTTCCCCAGCTGCGAGGTGCCTCTGTCAGTGTGCTGCTGTGAGGAGCGGATGCAGCACTTCTAGGCGGGCTCAGGAAAGCCAGCGTCCCCCTGCACCCTCCAAGCCCGGCTCCCCCCGACGGCCTCCCCGCCCGCCCTCCGAGGCCTGGAGTGGGTCTCCAGTCTCCTGGCCAAGAGCCCCGCTTCCTGTAGGAGCAGGGCGTGCGTGAGGCTGGTTGCTGTTCTCACGTCTGAGCAGCTAAATCCAGAAGAACGGAGGGGTTTCCGTGGCCCCCTTCTACCCACGGAGGGAACCGTCACGAATTGACATTTCGGTTGACTCTTTCTAGCAATTTCTCCTCATTTTTCTAGTATGGGCCAGAGGGATTTTGGTTGAATGAGTCAAAACAAACAAACAAACAAAAAAAACAAAAACAACAACAACCACTATTTAAAATTCTATTTTCTGACCAGTTAGTTTGCAAGGTGAGCCTGCTGGGGTGTGTCAGACTCGTGCAACAGATATAGAAGGGGGCTCAGAGAGGTGGGGTGATTTGCCCAAGGTCACACAGCACTGCCTGCCCCCAGTCTGAGGGTGGGTAGAGGACAGTCGTCTTGGGGTGTCCTGTCCACTCAGTTCGTCCACTGAAAGGCCCATCTGGATGCTGTGGTGGGGGAGCCTCCCCCCCCCCCACCCCATACCCTCCACCCCGCACCCCACCATGACTGAGTTTGATCCTGTCTCAGTTACCTTCCGTCTCCACCTCGCTGTTCTCATCTGTGACCAGGGCTCCCTCACAGGGCCCGGGAGCCAAGAGGGCAGCTCCCCTGCCTGTGGGGCCCTGGGCTTCCCTGGTGGCAGGACGGCGGGGTCCAGGCCTGGCCCCCTCGCCCCTGTTCCACCTTCAAAGACCCTCGTTCCTGGCTCTGGGGAGGCGGCACCCTGCCCTGTGCTCCCCATGGGACCTCCGCTGACCTATCACCAGGCCCCCACAGCTGCGGAGGAGATCCGAGGGGCACTGTGCCAGCCAGAAGCTTCGAGTTCCAGGGGGAGGGAGAGGCTGAGGGGAGAGAACTCCCAGGTCCCCGAGGGAAACGGGAAGGGAAAGGCAGGGCAGTCCTGGGGGACAGAGACCCGGGGAGACCCGATGGGGTGCCGGAGATGCTGAAGGGAGAAGGCGGGCCTGAAGACTCGGGAGGACGGGACCTGCCAAAGGAGGGGACCTGGAGACCCAGGGAATGTTCCTGCCTCTGGCCTGCACCCCTGCCGTTCCCTGTCTGACATGCTGCTCCCCAGCTGCCGTCCCGAGGGGCGTGCTCTCCTGCTCTGCCTCCAGCCCCTCCTGTTTGCCTTTCCCCGTAGCTTCCTCACATGGGCGCCCTAAAGGGGTTCCTTCTTGGCCTTGCTGCCTGCCTGCCTGTGTCCTCAGCAGACGGTCACCCCGTGAAGACAGGGCTCCTCCCTGTCCGATCCGGGGGGCAGGGCCCAGGACGCAGTCGATGTTCAATAAATGCTGGTGGTGGAAGACATGAGTCATCATAGGCTGATGGGGAGCGAGTGGTTGGTGGTCCATGGAGGAGCCAGTTGGGTCTCAGGGCGTGGGATGGAGATGGGGATGCGATGCCTGACTGTGGAGGGGGAGAGGCCCAGGCTCCGAAGGGGGTGGCAAGGAGAAAAAGAAGACACCAGAATTGCATCTTTCTCAATGACAGGAGGGGAAGGACAGTAATGAGACATCCCACAGAAATGGATGGGGAAGAAGGGCTGGGCATCCGGAGGACAGGGAACAGACTTGGAGAGGGATGGGAAGAGGAAAGTGGGAAATCCAGTGCTAGCTGAATGGGGGCACTGGGAGGAGCAGCGATTGCACATCAATCCATCCATCCATCCATCATTCATCCATCCATCATTCATCCATCCATCATCCATCCATCCATCCACCCATCCATCCATCATTCATCCATCCATCATTCATCCATCCATCATCCATCCATCCATCCACCCATCCATCCATCCATCCATCCATCATTCATCCATCCATCACTCATCCATCCATCATTCATCCATCCATCATCCATCCATCCATCCATCCATCCATCATTCATCCATCATTCATCCATCCATCATTCATCCATCCATCATCCATCCATCATTCATCCATCCATTACTCATCCATCCATCATTCATCCATCCATTATCCATCCATCCATCCATCCATCCATCATTCACCCATCCACTCTTCCTTCCATCCACCCTTTCTTTTAGCCATCCATCCATTTTCCATTTATTCATCCATCCATCCATTTTCCATTTATTCATCCATCCATCCATCATTCATCCATCCATCACTCATCCATCCATCATTCATCCATCCATCATTCATCCATCCATCATTCATCCATCCATCATCCATCCATCATTCATCCATCCATCACTCATCCATCCATCATTCATCCATCCATTATCCATCCATCCATCCATCCATCCATCCATCATTCATCCATCCATTCTTCCTTCCACCCACCCATCCATCCACCCTTTCTTTTAGCCATCCATCCATTTTCCATTTATTCATCCATCTATCAATTCATCATCCATTCATCCATCCATCCATCCATCCATCCATCCATCCATCATCTTTCCACCCGTCCATCATCCTTCCTTCTAACCATCCATCCTTTCATCCATTCTTACTTCCATCCATCATCTATCTCTCTGACTAATATCTGAGGAGGTCTCCCCTGGGTCAGGACCTGGCATTGCCTCCCCAAATGAGATAGGGAAGTAAACATGGCGTAGAGCCATGCCGTCCAACACAGGAGCCACCCAGCCACCTGAGGCTGTTGGTCACTGGGAATGGGGCACACATGACCCAAGGAGTGAACATTTCCCATCTTATTTGACTTCCATTTAAATTTAACTGTACAACCAGGAACAGTGTACTCTCTTTTGGTGAGGCCACGTTTCAATTTAATTCTTGGAGACCAAGCATCGGCCTGCAGATACCGCACTTAAGGTGTCCCATGAGTGATTTTATCCTGATCACACACTGAAATGCGGGATTTGGGATATATCGGATCAAATAAAACATATCCCTAAAATGAGTCTCATCAAACAGGTGAGTAAAAAGTAAATGAAGCATTTTTTTAAAAATGTGGCTACTAGGAGGCTGAGGATGACACAGGCGCTAAGGCCCCAGTAAATAGACACTGGCCTGGGTAGAATTGGTCCGTGTGGTGTTCCGCCTGCAGATGGCATGGCCAGCCTCTCTGGGAGGTCCAGGTAAGGATGCCCGGGAGGGACCCTCGCCAGGGGAGGGTCTGGGTGGAGAAAGCATCAGTGGAGGGCCTGGTGCAGGCAAAGGCCTAGAGGCAGAAGAGACAGCTGGGAAGTTTCTCCTCCAGGCCAGAGGGCCATCTGGAGATGATGGTGGGGGGATGGGTGGGGAATTAGGGGGTAAGGGAGCCCTTCCTGGGCCCTAGGGTGGGAGCTCACACCTGACTCTGGGGATGGAAGGCAGCAGGGAGCAGTGACAGACAGGGCTGGGCTGGGCAGAGCCAAGGACACGCCCTCTGCCCCAGTGAGCTCCTGGGAAGATGCTCAGGTCACCCACCACCTGTGGGCCCCACCGACCACCAGTGGGTCCCCTTCAGCCTCCAACCTTTATGGGTGGGAAAGGGGAGCAGGAAGAAGCAGTCTGCAGTGGCTGTGGGCAGAGAGCAGAGGTAGGGGGCCGGGAACACAGCCCCTGCCTGGTCCCATCCACCCCTGGGCCTGTCCAGGACTTGCTATTTTGCTCTGGGAGTTCAGACCTGTCAAAGGGAAATCACTGGGTCATGAGGTCATATTTCCACAGAATTGAGGCCATTGTCCCCTTCAGAGCCTGACCTTTCCATTAAAAGCTAGTCATTGCTGGGGATTCTGGGAGAGCTGAGGAGGGCAGCTTAGAGGCAGGCTCCCCAGAGGGCAGAACCTTGGGGCAGGGCTCCCAGAGTCTGGAGCCCAGACAAGGAATCTGAATGGGGGTGAGGGGACAGGGCTGGGGCTGGGGCTGTACTCCTGAGTCTGAGGGAGGAGGGGCTGGGGGCCTGGACTCCTGGGTCTGAGGGAGGAGGAGCTGGGGCCTGGACCCCTGGGTCTGAGGGAGGAGGGGCTGGGGCCTGGACCCCTGGGTCTGAGGGAGGAGGGGCTGGGGGCCTGGACTCCTGGGTCTGAGGGAGGAGGGGCTGGGGTCCTGGACCCCTGGGTCTGAGGGAGGAGGAGCTGGCGGCCTGGACTCCCATGACCCAGACAGAGATGAAACTGGGACACTGTGACATCTGGACCTGGGAAGAGGGTGAGTCGTGGGTGTCTGGGTCACGGGTGGAGGGGGCAGTGTCCCCAAGGCCCCTTTGAGAAGCAGAAGACCTGCTGGGTGGGGTGGGAGGAGGGCCACTGGCACCTGCGAGCTGGCATGACTGTCCCCCCACCACCCTCCCCTCTAATCAGTGGGTCCATCTTGGGGTGCGCAGATTGTAGAAACCTTCTCTGCTCTCCACCCAGATTACTCCATCCCCATCGAGGAGCCTGCCCCAGGGCCGATACTGAGACTGCAGCCCCGGCCTCACCCACACACTCACAGGCCGCCCCTCCCACCTGCTCCCGGCGGGCTGGGGCTGGGCTGCAGGCCTGGTGGGGATGGGCCACACTGGGACTCCTCTGGGAGCATGCAGGGCTGGGGACCCTGGACTTGGAGGTGGACAGACTGAGGAGGGATGCTGGGGGCAGGGTGATCTGAGAATCTGATCACAAAAGAAAGAGGGACCAGGTACCCAGACAGGGGTTTCGGAAGGTAAAGCCTGATGGTGACAAAGTGTGAGAAACCCTAAGTAAGCCTTGGGGGTCTGGACTCCTGTGTCTGAGGGAGGAGGGGCGGAGGTCTGTACCCCTGGGTCTGAGGGAGGAGGGGCTGGGGGCCTGGGTCCCTGGGTCTGAGGACAAAGGTTGGGAATGGGAGTCAGGTGCCTGGTCCCTGAAGCTGGGATGGACTGGTCAAGTGACGTTCTGGGGTGGGTCGGGTGTTGGACAAGAGAGTTTGGGATCCATAGGGATGGATCAGTGAACAAAGCAGCTGCCCCTCCCCCCACCTTCCGGTCCTCCAGGGCGCTCCCAGCAACATCCTCACTTATCCCCAGCACTATTCTCTGCCAAGATACCAGGACCTGCCAAACCAGCTGTGCCAGTTGGGCATTCCCGAGACACCCCCCCACATACACACACACTCTCTTCCTTCCCTCTGGTGGCTCCAGGGCGGCCTGGGCCCAGCCCCGAGGGCGAGGGCGGTGAGTAGGTGGGCGGAAGGCCACCTCAAGTGGGAGAACAGGACATCCAATCACTGCTGCATCATCCGCCTCCCGCCTCCCCTGCCACCGGCCCTGCCGGTCCTGCTCATCCCTGGGTCTCCTCTCGGTCCTGCTCATCCCTGCCTCTCCTCTCGTCCTCCTGCCCTGGGCCAGGGGTGCCGCCCCACTTCCTCCCGGGGCTGGCACTTCCTCTTTGGCCCTCAATCCCCCAAAACCTGCTCCACCAAACATCTAACCTGCCCTTTGTGCTCCTTGTGATTCATTCATTCATTCACTCATTCATATATTCAGCAACTCCTACAGGACAATGCCTATTCAGTGCCAGGTGCTAGGAAAACAGTGGGGAACAAATGAGTAACCCCCTTCCCCCAGGATGTCTTCCTGGAACATGTGACATTACATGGCAAAAGGGACACGTGATCAAGTTAAAGATCTTTCTATTTTATTATTTATTTATTTTTAAAATGTATTTTATTGATTTTTTACAGAGAAGAAGGGAAAGGGATAGAGAGTTAGAAACATCGATGAGAGAGAGACATCAATCAGCTGCGCCCTGCACAACCCCTATTGGGGATGTGCCCGAAACCAAGGTACATGTCCTTGACCGGAATTGAACCTGGGACCTCTCAGTCTGCAGGCTGAGCCAAACTGGTTTTGGCTTATTTATTTTTATTTTTTTAATTTTATTTGTTGTATTTAGAGAGACAGAGGGAGAAAGAGACATCAATTTGTTCTTCCAATGTACTCATTGATTGATTCTTTTAATATATATATCTATTGATTTCAGGGAGGAAGAGAGAGGAGAGAGAGAGATAGAAACATTAGTGATGAAAGAGAATCATTGATTGGCTGCCTCCTGCAACCCCTCTACTGGGAATCGAGCCTGCAACCCGGGCATGTGCCCTTGACTGGAATCAGACTTGGGACCCTTCAGTCCACAGGCTTATGTTCTATCCACTGAGCCAAACCAGCTAGGGTGATTTACTTATTTATTTAAAAAAAAATAAATATGTTTTTATTGATTTCAGAGAGAGAGAGAGAGAAGCACCGATCAGGTGCTCCCTGCATTCCCCTCATTAGAGATCAGGCCAGAAACTGATCATGTGGCCAGGCCAGGAACCAATGACCTTATGGTGCATGGGATGGTGCTCAGCATTGACCAGCCCCGTTAGGCATCTTTATATGAAGAGGTGACTCAGTATAATCTCAGGAGTCCTTATTAGTGAGAGGGCCAGTGTTCGGGAGGGAGAAATGATGATGGCGATGGACACAGAAGGTTGAATGGAAGAGATTTGAAGGTGCAGCACTGCTGGCTTCGGAGACGAAGGACAGGGCCACGAGCTGAGGAACGCAGGTGGCTTCTAGAATCTGGAGAAGGCGAGCAGACAGGTTCTTCCCTGGAGTCTTTGGCAGGAACTAGCCCTCCGACACACTGATTTTAACCCTATAAGAACCACTCTGGACTTCTGACCTCCAGCGCTGTAAGAGAATAAGTTTGTGTTGTAAATCACTCATTCAGTGGCCATTTGGTACAGAAGCCATAGGAAACGGAAAGCAGCAGAGAAAGATGACAGGCAGAAAAACCACGTCAACGGCCCTGGCCAGGAGGATAGAGCGTTGGCCTGCAGACTGAAGGACCCTGAGTTCGATTCCGGTCAGGGGCACATGCTCAGGTTGCTGGCTTGATTCCCAGTAGAGGACGTGCAGGAGGCAGCCAATCAATGATTCTTTCTCATCATTGATGTTTCTATCTCTTCCTCTCTGGGATCAATAGGAATATACTTAATCAGTTTGGCTCAATGGATAGAGGGTCCTGGGTTTGAGTCCAGTCAAGGGCATGTACCTGAGTTGTGGGCACATTCCCAGTAGGGAGGTGTGCAGAAGGCAGCTGATTGATGTCTCTCTCTCATTGATATTTCTAACTCTCTATCCTTCTCCCTTCCTCTCTGTAAACAATCAACAAAATATATTTTCAAACAAACAAACAAAACCCCCCCAAGTCAATGGTAAGGAGTGACAAGTACTTGGAAGAAGATTTAAATCAGGCAAAGGGGTTAAAAGTGCACTAGGGGCTGTTTTCTTTCTTTTAAAAAACTTTTTTTTTTTTAATTGATTTCAGAGAGGAAGGGAGAGGGGGAGAGAGAAACATCCATGATGAGACAGAAACATCCTTTGGGTGCCTCCTACACGCCCCCTACTGGGGATTGAGCCAGAAACCCGGGCAGGTGCCTGACCGGGAATCGAACTGGTGACCTCTAGATGTATGAATGGCGCCCAACGCACCACACTGGCCAAGGCCATTGGTTGATTCTGGTATGCGCCCTGACTGGGGATTGAACCTGCAACCTTGACGTATCCAGACGATGCTCTAACTGACTGAGCCGCCCGCCCAGCCAGGGTGGAATGACAGTTGTAAGCCAGGCGGTGAGGTCTGCGCAAAGCACTCAAATGAGTTGAGAGAAGGAAGCACATCATTCAGAAGGTGGGACAGTGCCTCTCAGCCAGCAGGAGAGAAGGCCGGGGGAGGGGGGAGGGGATTGGGAGGAGGGTTGGGTCCAAGCCCACTTTTCCTCTGTGACCTGGGATTGATCCCCGATGTGGCAAGTTCTCTCCCAGCTCAGGACACCGACACGCCTTGCCAACATACAAACATGGCCAAGGACACCCTTGTCATTCCAAGGCAGGGAGTCACAGTTTTATTGTATCTGCCAAGCACTTGCGCGGCGCTTACTCAGTGCCCGGCGTGGTGCCAGACCCACACAGCTATTCGGTTAATCCCCTTTGAGGCTGGCGCTGTGATTATCCCACTTTACAGCGGAGGAAGCCAGGCGCAGAGGGCTGGCGTCGCTCGCCCGTGCTGCGGCCATCGGCAGGGCCGAGACAAAACCAGGCTGTGAACATCTCCTGGCCACAGGACACACGTCCTCCTGGCTGGCCGGTGGCATGTCCTCGTCCACCACAAGCCTTGGACACCTTTCCAAAGCCAGTCCCCGGGCTGGGGCCTTGGAAGCCCAGGGTGTCCCAGTGTAAGTGTCCGTGTCCCCTGTGGGCCGGCCGCCTCAGCAAGAGACACTGTGCCCGCCCCCCTCACCACAGAGACCTACTGCTCTCCCGGAAGGCTTCCCGCCACGGACGCGGCCCAGGGCTGCTCAAGCAGGGGCAATTCTGCCCGCCAAGGGGAGGGCACATTCGGCCATGTTGGAGGCACAGGCGGGGGAGTGGGCCGAGGCCAGGGGTGCTGCTCAGCACCCCACAGGGCACAGGTGGCCTAGATGCACATGGGACAGAAAGTGGGACTTTTTTTTAAATTGATTTCAGAGAGGAAGCGAGGCACGAGAGAGAAACATCAATGAGGAGAGAGAATCATGGGTCAGCTGCCTCCTGCACGCTCCACACTGGGGATCAAGCCTGCAGCCTGGGTATGTGCTGTGATTGGGAATCAAACCTGTGACCTCCTAGTTCATAGGTCAACGCTCACCCCCTGAGCCACGCCGGCCGGGCGAGGTGGGACGTTTATAAAGGGCGTTCTGCTGGGCTCTTCAACCCTCAGATCCGGGCCAGCAGCCAGAGGGCCACACGCGTCAGTCTCTGAGAACGCGTGAATTCAGATTTGTGGTATAACGGGATGCACGTCGCCCCATCGGAAACACAGCTGGGAACAAACACGGCTCTCATTAATGATATGCGCGCTGGAGGGCTTAGGGGTGAAGTGGACTGGTTTCTGCAAAAGTTCATTGCTCCCAGGCGGCCTGGCTCCGTGGTTGAGATCGACCCATGAACCAGGAGAGCAGGGTTCAATTCCCAGTCAAGGCACATGCCAGGGTTGCCTGGCGTTCAATGATTCTCTCTCATCATTGATGTTTCTCTCTCTCTCCTCTGGTCTCTGAAATCAATAAAAAAATATTTTTTAAAAGCTCTGTGTTCCGATAACATGCATTTGGCTCTTATCCTCATTTCTGGCACAGAGCTCCTAAAACTCTTGGAATTTCCCAAGTGATAAAGGTGCCTTTTATTCACAGCAAACCCTTTAAATCACATTTTCCTTGCGTGAATGAGATGATTTACAGGAAACCCCTAAGGATGGGGGCTGGTTGCCAAGAAAACCAACCGTGTGGTTAGAGGGTTAGAGTTTTCGGCAGGGGAGAGGTTTTGGAGGTGGAGCGCAATCACCAATGGCCAATGGCGTCATCAACCATGCCGGTAATAAAGCACCATTCACACACACAAAGCAGGACCTCCCCCCCACGCCCGGTCCTCTGCACCTGATCTAACTCATTAGATCCAGCCCAGTACCACACTATTCCTGTCTGGAAACACAAATAAAAAGGGGCAGCTTTCCAGAGCCATCTGGCCGTTCCTGCGTCAGACCCTCCCACCATAAACCGGGATCCAGGAAGCAGTGTCTTTCTCTGAGTTCTGGAGCCACGCTCACAAAGTAATCAGGTCAGAGGAGCGGGCTCCGGAGCTCCCACTCGTCCGCCTGTGGGGAGCCCGGGGAGCCGCCTGGACTTCCGCCTCAGCCCACAGCCGGTCAGAACCGAGCTGATTGCAGGACTCCGGCCACTGTCGGGGTGTGTGTGTGGCTGGGTATGGGGGAGACCCCACACAGTGGAACAC
>JAAGEH010000058.1:3745717-3766453 GCA_011751065.1 Lasiurus cinereus
ATATATATATCCATCCTCCCCCCACCGCCTCAAATGAAAGACCCAGGAGAGAGAGCAATGGAACACCCCTCTTCTGGAAGGGGGACAAGCGGCTCAGCCGCTCTGGGAAACGGCTCGCCTTCCCCACGGTCAACACCACTCTGCGGCCAGCAATCCCACGCCTGGTGTTCACCCAGGAAGTGAAAGCCACCTGTCGTGTGCAGACCAAGGCTCTGCACTTGCTCACTGCTTTGTAGGTTGGAGGCACGCGCTGGACACACCTCGATGTCTGTCCGCAGGCAGAGCAGCAACAGGGCAGGCTCGGGTGGGGGATGCCACTGCACACTCGAAGGGATGAACGGAGGAAGCACTCGGCAAAAGAAGCCAGACCAACAATAGGACCCTCCATTCCACTCCACTCACAGAAATGTCTAGAAAATGTGAACTAATCCACACTGGCAGAGAGCAGGTGGTAGGTGCATTTCAGAGAGAGATAGAAACATCAATGATGAGAGAATCATTGATCAGCTGCCTCCTGCACGGCCCCTTCTGGGGACCAAGCCCGCAACCCAGGTACGTGCCCTTGACGGAAATAGAACCCAGGACCCTTCAATCCACAGGCCGATGCTCTATCCACAGAGCCAAACTGGCTAGGCCCCTAGGCACCTCTTCGTTGGGCTCTTCATCTTATCCTTCATCACATCCTTCATAACAAACAGATAAACTCTAAGTACAGGGTTTCCCTGAGCTCTGTGAGTTGCCATAGCAAATGACTGAACCTGAGCAGTGCTCCTGGGGACTCCCGGTTTATAGCCAGTTGGCCAGAAGTACCTGGAACTTAGGGGATTGGTGTCTGGAGTAGGGGCTGACTTGGGATGGAGCCATAACCTGGGGGACCCATGCTCCCTCCATAGCTCTGGAGCATCAGAACGGAATGGAATTGTTGGACACCAGCAGGTATCTGGAGGCTTGGAGAACTGGTTGGGGGGCTGAGGAGCCTGGAGGGCCACAACCTCTGGTGAGAGAAGGGTTGTGAGTGGAGCCCGAGGATCGGTCCAATCAGCTGCCAGGTGGTCTGGACATGTGGGGTTACCCTCTTCAGGGGGTAACCAGGGGTGACCCGATATCTCTGTCCAGGTATTGACACGGGGCTGGAAAACGCAAACATTTAAGTTCCCAGGCTAGTTAAAACCAGAATAGGAGCATTTCCTCATACCTCGACCTACTTGGATTTAGTAATTTAGCAACCTGACCACAGTGACTTCATTTTATTTCTTCACTCTGTTCTGCACCTCATTCCCACATTTCCCTGCCCTCATCCTGTACCTCCCACACCCGGCCCCGCCCCCAGGCCCTCCCAGGATCCGGTCTCAGCACTCCCTGTCTCCCTGTCTCCCAGCCCCTCTGGCCTCGCCACCTTGGCTTAACAATGGCCCCCAACAGAATTCGGGTCCTAATCCTGTTGTTCTAAGATTTGGATGTTAATGTGGGCAGGTGATTGAGTGATGACACGAAGTGACAATCTTCTTTTATTATTTATACTCGTGGTCCGGTGCATGAAATTCATGCACATTAAAAGGGAATTAGAGGAAATATTTTAATATTGCTATTCGCCCTTTCTCTGTAACAGAAGTGTCAGAGATGAAAGAAAATTAGTAAAATGTATATGAAAATCTTCCTCCTGACAGAGTCTGGGGCATGCTATGGGACGCAGAGTCAAATCCCCCGCCCACCCCTGTGCACCTCAAAATCACAAGAGACCCAGACCTAGCCAGCCCCACCCCTATCAAGCCCCACTGGGTGGGGAGTACAGCCTGATGTCCCCCATCAAGTCCCACTTGGTGAGGGGCACAGCCTCAGGTCCCCTGCCCTGGCCCGGCACCACACAGCCTCAGGTCCCTGCTAACTACTCATTATGGGAACCCCACCTCTGCTGTGGGTGTAGCCATCTTGTGATGACATGACAGAGTGAGGATCAATTTGCATATTACCTGTTTATTATATAGGATTTCCCAGGCAGGGCCACAGGGGGAAGCACCAGATTTGGTCCAGAGAGAAAATCAGGAGTGGGTAGGGATGGGGTGAGGTTTTGGGGGAGGCCTAGTTGGAGCCTTTATTTGAGTTCCTTTGGGAAAAGGCAAGTCAGGGCAGGGTGGTCAGTTTAGAATTAGCTACTTACATAAATTCAGGGGTGGGTGGGGCCATAGGGGTCATCTCTGGCACCTGATACCTGGCCCTGGTGACTTAAGGCAGGAGAAATATTGGCTGGTGTGTGAGATTTATTTTATTTTATTTTTAAAATATATTTTTATTAATTCCACAGAGGAAGGGAGAGGGAGAGAGAGGTAGAAACATCAATGATTCTCTCATCATTGATTGGCTGGTTCCTACACGCCCCTCACTGGGGATCAAACCTGCAACCCGGGCATGTCCCCTGACTGGGAATTGAACCTTGACCTCCTGGTTCATAGTTTCACACTTAACCACCAAGGCACACCAGCTGGACTGGTGTGTGAGATTTAGATAAAGGGGGTGATTAGGGAATTGGGGCTCAGGATGGTTTGGTTTGCATCTGAAAAGCATTCTAGCAGTATTCATTTAATTATTTTTAAAAATCTGTTTTTATTGACATTTTTAGAGGAAAAAGAAGGGAGAGAGAGAGAGGGAAACACTGATGAGAGACAGAAACATGGACAGATCTGCTGTCCCCTGCACCCCTCGCCACCAGGAATCGAGCCCACAACCCAGGCATGTGCCCCAACTGGGAATCGAACGCACAACCTTTGGGTGTCTGGGATGACACTGGCCAGGCTGCTTATATATTTTTTAGGTATAGCTCTATTTTACCTTTAACGTCAGGTTTATACTATTTTGCTTTCATAATTTTTCTATGCTTCTTGGCTTAAAGTGGAGTAATTTTTTAACTTATCGTTTTAATTGCTTTTTAATTTATTGACTTGAGAGAGAGGGGGAAACATCAATTTGTTGTTCGACTTATTAGAACATTCATTGGTTTATTCTTGTTTGTCGCCCTGACTGGGGATTGAACTGGCAACCTTGGTGTATTGGGACGATGCTCTAACCAACTGCGTGTGCTACCTGGCCAGGGCTCACAGTGGAGTCTTAAGTCAAGTTTTTATGGATTGTCTCCATGGAAGTTGGTGAACTTCCTACATTCATATGGACAAATCCTCTCTTTGTTATTGTTATTATGGTAGCAGCATTCTGACACATCTATTTCCAGGTTTTATCTTTGTAAAATTATGTTGTTAGTCCTGGATTTCCCCCCTTCCCCAATGTCATTGGCATATTTGACATTGACATACAGTATGTATATTAGTATATATGCATCTGTCTATTCCCCTGTGTGTATGTATGTGTATGTGTATTCTCCTCTCTCTGTGGGTATATGTGTAACAGAGGAGATTATGTACATCTGTACATTACGTGTACTGTTCACACATAGACACACACAAACATGCACGGAGGAAGTGTCACCGCGTGCCATTTGATATCCTGTGGTTTTACACATGATTTGAAGCACAAATAAGCACTCACCAAGGTGCTTCACACTCTTCCTAACTCGCCACACCCGCCCGGGAGCCTCTGGGCCTGCGGTTCCCATCCCCAGGCCCCGCTGTGGGGCAATGGTGCCGGTCCCCCTGGGGTTCCCACTGGGATAATCGTGTGTGAGTTTGGCTCCATTCTCCAGAGCTGCGTCCCCAACCAGTCAGAGGATGTGTGCTCTTCAGTCTGCAGGTGATTTCCCTTCTCTGTGCTCACCCCAGTCCCACCTGTGCTGGTGTGGATAGCTTGGCAGCCCTATCTGGTGTGGCTCAGTGGATAGAGCGTTGGCCTGAGGACTGGAGGGTCCCAGGTTCGATTCCAGTCAAGGGCATGTACCTGGGTTGTGGGCTCCAGTGGGGTGCGTGCAACCAATCACTGTTATTTGCTATGGGTCCTAATAATTTAAAAATTATACTTTTCTTCCATTTCTTGTGGAGAGTAGTACATTACACAGCACTTCTAGGTTCTGCTTGTCATTATTTTTTTAATCCTCACCTGAGGACACCTTTTTATCGATTTTAGAGAGAGCAGGAGAGAGCATCGATTTTATTTTATTTTATTTTTTTTTCTGAACAGGTTTATTATACAGACGGGGTGGGGCTCAGTCCTTCTTGGCTGCTGCCTTCCTCATGGCTGCAAGGACATTGCTCAGCTCCTCTCTCTTCCTCTTGGCGCGAATGTGTGTCCCCACCCTTTTCTTGATGAATTTCAGGGCCCTCTTGTCCTTAGAGACCTTGAGCAGCTCCATGGCACGACGCTCATAGGGGGCAAAGCCGCACACCTCTCGGATCATGTCCCGAACAAACTTGGTGTGCTTGGTGAGGCGCCCGCGGCGGCGGCTGTGTCTCGGCTTGCTCACGTTCTTGGTTACCTTGTGGCCCTTGTTGAGGCCCACGGCCATGGGGTAGCGCAGAGCCATGGCTGCTGCTCCTCAATGGCTGCCGCGGCGGAAGGACTTGAGAGCATCGATTTTAGATGGAGGGAGAGAGAGAGAGTGAGGAACATTGATCAGCTGCTTCCTGTACGTGCTCCAAGTGGGGATCACGCTGGAAAGCTAGGTGTGTTTCTTGATGGGGAATCAAACCAGAAACTTTTTAAAAATTTGTTTACAGGAGGACACTCCACCCAACTGAGCCACCTGGCCAGAGCCCTGCTTATTCTTATTTCATATATCCTAAACGTGTTTCCCTGCTACATTTTTTTTGGGCTCAACAATTATTTTTATTTTCAAAAAATATTTCTTTATTGAGTTCAGAGAAGAAGGCAGAGATAGAAACATCAGTGATGAGAATCATTGATCAGCTGCCTCCTGCACGCCCTTTACTGGGATGGAGCCCACAACCTGGGCATGTGCCCTTGATGGGACTAGAACCTGGGATCCTTCCATCGGCAGACCAATGCTCTATCCATTTCTGTGTGCAGGAGGCAACTGATCAATGATTTTCATCATTGATGTTTCTCTCTCTCTCTCTCTCTCTCTCTCTCTCTCTCTACACTGTAGTTCTGTCTTGTGACTTATGTGTTCATATTCTTCGTCTATTTTAAATGTATTGGATTGATGGTAGAAATGATACGCCCTAGCCGATGTGGTTCAGTTGGTTGAGCATCACCCCATGGACAGAGAGGTCACTGGTTCTGTTCCCAGTCAGGACCCCTGCCCCGGGTTGTGAGCTTAAGCCCCAATAGGGGGCCTGTAGAAGTCAATCAATGTTTCTCTCTCTCTCCCTCTCTTCCTCTCTCTAATATCAACAGGAACACATTTTTAAAAATGACAATCATATCATGTATTGAACACCTGCTCTGTGACAAATATTCTACTAAATGCTTTACTCTCTTTGATCTTAGGCAGTTTTGCCTGGTAGCTGGTATCTTCATTTCATAGACGTACAAACTGAGGCTCAGAGAGATTAGGTTACACAGCCTTGGTTGCCCAACAGGGACTCAAATACCCAGATTCGTAACCACCTCCCAATTTAATTCTGTTTCTAAAAAGTCTGAGACACTAATTAGTTACCTTATTTGATAATTTGCTTCCTTGGCAATAACATTTTTTAAAGTGTTTATTGGACTCCAATGTGTGTGTCTGTGTATATATGAGTATACATTTCCGAAGCAGACAGCTTGATGAGTTCATTTCAAATGGGCACACTAATTATCCAGCACCCAGACTAAAAAAAAAGGCAGCCCTGGTCAGGTTGTTCAATGGTTGGAGCATGGTCCCACTACGCCAAAGTTTTGGTTCGATTCTGGGTAGGGACACACACAGGAATCAACCAATGGCTCCTGGGAGCACACCCAACCTTCCCCTCGGCCTCTCCGTCTTCTCCCCCCAGAGGCCTGCGTCTCCTAAACGTGAAGGGACCCCAGGAGGCTTGCAACCAGGGCAGCAATGGGCACCAGCAGCTTGTCTCGGGCAAACCCCCAGAACCTGTCCCCAACGTTCCTTTTCTCCAACTTCTTAGTGAACCAAAGCAGTCCAGCCCGGCTCACTTCCCCACCTAGTCCCTCTCCTGTTGTCCGAGACCCTTCCTGCTCTCCCTGAACCCAGCAAAAAAAAGTCAACCAATGAATGCCAAGTAAGGGACACAACAAATCTTTCTCTCCCTTCCTGTCTCTCTACAAGAAAGAAATCAATAACCTAAATGGATGGCCCAGGCCTTTGTTCTGCACGTGCCTGTCAGGTCACGGCCAGGTCTTGCAGCCGATAACCCATTAAACCCACGGAGGCTCGTAAACAGGCAGCTTCTCTCCTGCCTTCGTGCTGATGGCTCATAAACCCACGCCTCTCGGTGTCTGCGTTCAGAGAGTGAAGACTCTTTGTCTTGCTTAAACCATTAGCAGGTGTGCACACAGGCAGGCACCGCGCCAGAAGGTGACTTGGGGACCATGGACGGCAGTGAGGTCACAGGGAACAGAGGAGCCAGGTCCCCCAGGGCTCTGAGGAAGGTCACCGGCCAGCGGGGAGCATCGCAGCCACTGAGTTGAAAGCTGAGCGGAGGGTCACCAACGGGACTGGATATTAGCGCCATGGGGTGTCGGTCCCATCTTGCTGCAGGCACCCTCACAACGACCTTCGCCAATCCCTGCCTGGTGTTCTGCGGATTTGTGCACATTGAAAGGTTAATTAGAAGAAATATATATTTTTTTAAAATATATATATATTTAATTGATTTTTTACAGAGAGGAAGGGAGAGAGAGAGTTAGAAACATCAATGAGAGAGAAACATGGACCAGCTGCCTCCAGTACACCCCCACCGAGGATGCGCCCACAACCAAGGTTGCCTTTGACTGGAATGGAACCCGGGACCTTTCAGTCTGCAGGCTGACGCTCTGCCCACTGAGCCAAACCGGTTTCAGCATAGAAAGAATATATATGTGTGTGTGTGTGTGTGTGTGTGTGTGTGTGTGTGTGTGTGTTTAAATATATTTTATTGATTTTTTACACAGAGGAAGGGAGAGGGATAGAAAGCTAGAAACATCAATCAGCTGCCTCCTGCACGCCCCCTACTGGAGATGTCACTGCAACCAACGTACGTGCCCTTGACCGGAATTGAACCCGGGACCTTTTAGTCCCCAGACAGAGGCTCAATCCACTGAGCCAAATGGGTTTTGGCTAGAAAGAATATTTTGATATCGTTATTCACCCTTTCTCTATAATAAAAGTGTCAGAGATAAAAAAAATAGTAAAATATATATAAAAATAATATATACCTTGATTAATAAACAATAACAACATGATATAACATACAAACAAAAACATGACATAAAACAATAAAAACATGACATAAAAACAACATTGATAAAAACAATGATAAACTTATTAAACTTATTCTAATATCTCCCTGTATGCCACATTAAGAGTAAAAACACTTTCAGAGTGCTTGACTGATTTCCCTGTGATGAAGTATTTACAACTTGAATGTCACACGCTCTTCTAACTCAAGAGAAAGCAACACGCCTGTGCGATTGGCACCGAGAGCTTCATATGTATTGTGCATGCCTGAGTCAAGTTTATTCTTAAATTGCCAGTGCGCGTCATATGTACCGGCCGGCCTGCTGGACAGTCACTTAGCCTTTTATATATACATAGATTATTGTTTTTTATTGATTCAGAGAGGAAGGGAGAGGAAGAGAGAGACAGAAACATCAATGATGAGAGAGAATCATGGGTCAGCTGCCTCCTGCACGCCCCCACTGGGGATGGAGCCTGCAGCCCAGGCATGCACCCGGATTGGGAATCGAATTGTGACCTCCTGGTTCATAGGTTGACACTCAACCACTGAGCCACCTGAGCTGGGCTGTAATTACATTTAAAGAGGGAAGTGACTGGGGCCACGGCCTG
The DNA here is from genome assembly GCA_011751065.1 of Lasiurus cinereus. Taxonomy (NCBI): domain Eukaryota; kingdom Metazoa; phylum Chordata; class Mammalia; order Chiroptera; family Vespertilionidae; genus Lasiurus; species Lasiurus cinereus. The sequence goes on from JAAGEH010000058.1 coordinate 3,753,606, forward strand.
GTCAATGCAGCTCTAGGACACAAAGGAGCCAACTTAATGGTCACCTGATATGCTAGACACCGACAGGCAAACTGCTGTCTGGAAGGGGCCACTGTTTTAGGTCTTTGTTTGTTTTTTAATATATATTTTATTGATTTCTTTTTTACAGAGAGGAAGGAAGAGGGATAAAGAGTTAGAAACATCGATGAGAGAGAAACATCGGTCAGCTGCCTCCTGCACACTCCCTGCTGGGGATGTGCCCACAACCAAGATACATGCCTTGACCGGAATCGAACTCGGGACCTTTCAGTCTGCAGGCTAGCGCTCTATCCACTGAGCCAAACCGGTTAGGGCCAGGGCCAGGTTTTAGGTTTTGCAGCCATGTGACAGGGTCTCTGTCACAGCTCCCCTCTGCTGTCCTGGTGCAAAAAGAGCCAGAGGCAACACCCAAATGAATGGGCATGGCTGTGTTCCAATAAAACTTTATTTACCAAGACAGGCAGGCAGTGGCCACGTTTGTCCAGTGGGCGGTAATCTGCCAGTTCCTGCTCTAGGGGAATGCTTGCCTGCGGTTTCATCCTTTGTTTGAGTTACTATCCGATCGATTAAGGGTCGCCTTTGCCCCTCCCAACACCACCACCTTCTTCTCCCACCTGGGATAGAGACACAAAGGCTGGAGCTGCAGCAGCCACTGGGACCCAGGACCAGGCCTTGATGGCAGCAGCCACACCATGAAAAGGTGGAGCAGGAAGCTGGTCGAAGCTGGCCCCATGGCCTGTGGGCTCCCCAGATCTTCTTCAGATGCTGCTTCCCTGCCTTCTTTTTTGTGAGCGAGAAAAAAAATGTTCACCCTTTTAAGCCACAGTTCTTTCTGAGCTCCCAGCAGCTGCACAATTGCAAACTTGATCCTCTCGATCCTGGTCCTGGGTCCCATTCCCTCCTCATTCCTCTGTGTGCACACCCACACCTGCATCTTGTGCTCTGATGCTCCCAGCTGCTCCTGCTCTCGTCCCTCCTGGCCTGGCACCTGCCGGGCCCTCCTCCCGGGAAAGTGCTCTGTTCTGTTTGGCAAATTCGCTTCCCTTAAGGACCCACAACCACTGCCCTAGAAACATTTACACACTTCCTCCTCTGTATGTCCACAGCATCGGCTCAAACGTTTACTCACCTCCTCAGCATTATCTAAGCTTTTAAATGAACAACTGAAATTATAGAGACGCACTAGGTTTGAACACTTAAACATTTTTTATTGATTTGATGGGGAGATAGAGATAGATAGATAGATAGATAGATAGATAGATAGATAGAGAGAAAGAGAGACTGAGATTTGTTGATCCACTTATTGATGCATTCATTGGTTGTTTCTGTGTGCCCTGACTGGGGATTGAACCCACACACTTGCTGTATCGGGACCATGCTCTAACCAGATGAGCTACCTGGCCAGGGTGAACAGTCCCTTCTTTAAAAAGCTCCAGGGACCCACTGCGCACCATAGTAGCCATAGCGAGCCCTGGCATTGCAGCGATTTCCACCCCGTGTGCTGCAAGAATTTTCAGATCATACACTGTCTGACTCAGCCAGGGACACCGACCTCTTTCACTTACATCACCAAATAAAAAAATGGCCACAGCCAACACAACAATAGCTGTCCGGTGGGAATGAACCTTTTTGTTTGTTTGTTTGTTTGTTTGTTTGTTTGTTTGTTTGTTTTTGTGGGGGAGAGGGCGTTGGGTTGGCAAAAAATATAATGTATTTTTTGGTGTACTGCAGGATTTTAATAATTAGCTTATGCGTGCCATGGGATGAAAATGGTTGAAAATCACTGTGGTATTATGTACTTAAAAATTAGCCGAGACCGGTTTGGCTCAGTGGATAGAGCGTCGGCCTGCGGACTGAAAGATCCCGGGTTCAATCCCGGTTGGGGGCATGTACCTTGCTTGCGGGCACATCTCCAGTGTGGGGTGTGCAGGAGGCAGCTGATCGATGTATCTCTCTCATCGATGTTTCTGACTTTCTATCCCTCTCCCTTCCTCTCTGTGAAAAATCAATAAAATATATATAAAAAAAAATTTGGTAAGAGCATCTCATTTTAAGTATTCTTACCACCAAAAAATAAAAAACAAACAAAAGTGAAAACACACAGAGACACAGGGACACACTGGGAAACTTTGGGAGGAAATGGATATGCTTATTACCTGGATTGGAGAGATAGTAACATGAATGTACACTGAGTGGCCAGATTATTACGATCTCTGAATGCATAATAATCTGACCAATCAATGAATATCCTCTATAACAAAAGGCTAATATGCAAATTGTCCCCTCAACCTGGAGTTTAACCAGCAGGCAGGCCAGCCAACTGCCCATGTCCCCTCCCCCTGGCCAGGCTGGCCGGACCCCACCCATGCACCAATTCATGCATCAGGCCTCTAATATATATATATATATACTGAGTGGTCAGATTATTATGCCACTCATAATAATCTGTCACTCAGTGTATACATGTGTCCCAAGTTACCAAACTGTCTACATTATGTGCAGTATTTTGTATACCGATTATAGCTCAGTAAACCTGGAAAAAATTAAGTGGGTTGCTTATAAACAGAATGTTAGAAAATCCAAATGATACAGACGTCACATTTCACACCCACTCCCATGTTCACTACTATACGTTTGTTTTACATCCTTGCAGACCGTTTTCAGAGCCTATCTATGTATGTGCCTCAAAAAGCAGTTTTGGGTTGTTATTGCTATTTTTTTCTTTTATAAATCATATCATGCTGTACTGATTGGCCCAGAACTTGCCCTTTATAGGCAACAATACATCTTAGAGCTCTTGCTTTGCTGCTCCATGTGTGTGTTTGTTTTTCTTTTCAACAGCTGCGTAGCATTTTTGGCAGGATGAATGTACCCTGCTTCCCTACTGATGAACATCAAGGTAGCTTCCAATGTAAGTGGCTTTTCCATAAATGATGATCAGAGAGAAATCAATAACTGATCACCAGCGAGGGCCTGGGTGCTGGACACGCCGCCTCAGATGCAGGAGACAGATTGGCACAGCTGTCTCTTGCTCTCTAGATGAAATCAGTAACAGGTCTGGGTTTGGTGGCCCGAGTTCAACTCCAAGCCCTGTCACTTCCTGCGTTGGTGGGCTTGGGCGCGGACTGTAACCTGGCTGAGCCTCTGTTTTCCCTTCTGTACAGTGAGCTGACCATACTCTCTGCCTCTGAGGACTGCTAGGACAACCTCGGGTGCCAGGTGAGTGCTCATCCTGTAAACACTCAATAGTGCTGCCAGTTTTGCCAGGGCTGGTGTGGCTCCGTTGGTTGTCATCCCATGTATCAAGAGATCGCTGGTTCGATGCCGCTCAGGGAACTTGCCAGGATCCTGGGCTTGATCCCTGGCAGCAGGCACGCACAAGGGAGCCAATTGATGTTTTGCTCTCTCTGAAATCTATTTTGAACACGTATTAAAAATGCTGCCACCTTTCTTATCAAGTTAGACATGCTCCCACCCTCTGATTTGGCAATCCCACTCGGAGGTATTCACGTGAGAGTAATAAAAACTTACGCCAAGCCTGCCCCCAGGTGTTCACAGGTGTGGCCAATCACCCCAAACGGAAAAGGACCCAGCTGGAGATGGGTGAACAAACGGTGGGCCAGTCACACGGCAGAACCTGCCTCCGCAATAAGAAGGCACAAACTAGCCCTGGCCGGGTTGCTCAGTGGATAGAGTGGTGGCCTGCAGACTCAAGGGTCCCAGGTTCGATTCCAGTCAAGGGCATGTACTTTGGTTGTGGGCACATCCCCAATGTTTCTCTCTCATTGATGTGTCTAACTCTCTTCCTCTCTTTTAAAAAAAAAAAAATCGCTGAAATCGGTTTGGCTCAGTGGATAGAGCGTCGGCCTGCAGACTGAAGGGTCCCAGGTTTGATTCCGGTCAAGGGCATGTACCTTGGTTTCGAGCACATCCCCAGTAGGGGGCGTGCAGGAAGCAGCTGATCGATGTCTCTCTCTCATCGATGTTTCTGACTCTCTATCCCTGTCTCTTCCTCTCTGTAAAAAATCAATAATATATATATATATTTTAAAAAGGAACAAACTATTGATACACTCAACACCTCAGAATCATCATTCTGTGCCAATGGAGGCAGACTCTGATTCCATTCGTAGGACACCCTAAAACGAGCTGAGTTACCGGGTGGTGAAGAATGCAGTCTGAAGGTTGCCTGGCGGGGGCGTGGCCTGGGAAGGGGTGTGAGGAAACTTTCTGGAGAACAGAAGTGTTCTGTATCTTCATTGGTGTGTGCACTTGTCAAAACACATCAAACTGTCCTTGTGAGCTCTGCCCGCGTGCCTCAACGAACAATGAAGCTACATATTGTTATGAATAGTATTCTCCTTGCTGCTTCCTTCTGCACGTGCATGCGGACTGTTTGCTGAATGAATGAATAAATGAATTAAGTTTGAGGCAGCACCCTAGACTCGTAGAATTTTCCTCCCTGGCCCCTCACACCCCAGGGGCCCTTCAGTTTTATAAAGAAGGAGGAGCTCTGCCCTCCCACCCTGGTCACGGATCCCCAGTCGATATCCAGAGCCTCCTGGCAACCTCACTGCTCCCCATCACCCCAGCCTCACACCTCCAAACACATACTCCTGAGCCCCGTCTGCGTCCAGGCCGCGGAGAGCTGAGAATGGGGCAGGCAGAGACCCTGCCCTCCAGGCCCCAGGAGTGCATGGCCTGGTGTCAGGTGGAGCTAAACGCAATGAGGTAAAGGAAGCAAATGAAGTAAAATGCAGTGGCGAAGGGCCTGGAGAAGCCAGGGGGCGGGGCTGCAGCTTGGCGGCCCGGGAGGCTGCAGAAGGTCACCCTGGCAAAGGCCTGCTTGCAGCCGGAGGTCAGCCAGGTGGGGGGACAGGACCAGGAAAGAGCATTCCCTAGGACAGGCTCTGGCTTTCACCGTGTGTTCAAGGAACAGGAAGGAAGCTTGCAGGGCGGAGTGGGGTGGGGGGAGGGCAGGGAGGAGGGCGGAGTAGTAAGCGCCCAGCATTCAGCAGCCAGGCGGGAGCTGTGGATGTTGGGGCAGGGGAGGGTGTGACCTGTCAGAGCTGTTGAAAGGCTTTCCTGGTTGCTTTGGCAACAAGAGGCAGAGAGCAGAGGGGGTGTTTTTCGTTGTTTTGTTTTTTATTGACTGATTTTAGAGGAAGAGGAGTGGAGAGAGAAACGTCTACTTGCTGTTCCACTCATCGGTGGATCCCGTGTGTGCCCTGAGTGGGGGATTGAACCTGCAACCTTGGCGTATCTGACGGCGCTCTAACCGCTGAGCACCAGCCAGGGCGAGAGGGGCGTGTGAGTGTGACCAGCAGGGAGGCCCTTGAGGCGGCTGCCGCCCCAGTCCCAGCAGTGGTGGGGGCAGAGGGGGTGAGCGGTGGTCAGACTCTGGGGTACTCTGAAAGCAGAAGCACTGACAGCGCGATGTGGGGTGTGGGAACAGAACACCAGTCGGCAAACTGTAAGGTTTGGGCCTAAGCCACTGGCTGGAGCCGCAGTGGGTGGGGCAGGGGGCGTTGCCTAGATATCTCCCCCCTACTCCCCCCTCCCCCCCTGTTTCTCACCTCCAGGCCTTTGGGCTCCATCCCTGGGGCCTGAAATGCCTCCCTTCTCCACTCCTCCCCCTCCCCGCACCTCAGCCTCCCCCTGGTCACGCACTGCCTAGCCCCAGTGGCACCAGCTCCTACGGAAGCCTGGGTGTGCCTCCTGCAGGCCTGCGACACCCGCGCCTGACCTCCTCCCAAACACCAGCAGCTCTTGCCAAGGGACGGCACCTGAATGCCTGGGGCCTGGGATTCCTTCCTTCATTCAGCAAATACTTCTCCTGGCGGAAACTCTAGAAGCGCTGGGAAGAGGGCAGGACTGGTCCTTATGGGGCTCTACTGGGAGGGATGCAACATCCACATCGAAGGGCAGAAGACCTAACGTGTCTTGTGGCGAGGGACAGAAAAGAGAGGTTTGGTAGGTGAGAGCTGTGGGATGCGGTTGTTAATAAGGTAATCTGGAGGGCTTCACAGAGGAGGTGACATTTGAGCTTCAACATAAAGGAGGTGAGGGCCTGGCTGGTGTGGTTCAGTGGTTTAGTGTTGACCTATGAACCAAGAGGTTGTCGGTTCAATTCCCGGTCAGGGCACATGCCCAGGTTGTGGGCTTGATCCTCAGTAGGGGACATGCAGAAGGCAGGCAATTGATGTTTCTCTCTCATCGATGTTTCTAAACATCGATGCTGGTCACACTCACACACCCCTCCCTTCCTCTCTCTCTAAAACAAACAGACAAAAATCAATAAAAACATATCTTAAAAAATAAAGGCGGTGAGAGAGAAGCCATGTGGATATTGAAGAAGAGAGCACAGCCAGGACGAAGGCCCTGGAGGAAGACTGGGCTTGGACTATGTGGGGAACATGGAGGCCAGTCTGGCTGCAGCCCGTGAATAGAGGGGTAGAGAGGGTAGGAGCTGAGGTTCAGAGAGAAAGTGGGCAGGGGGAGGGGCCATCTTACAAGGTCATGGAGCCCTTGGAGGACTTTGCTTTTACTCTGAGCAGGATGGGAACCAGGGGAGGGTTCTGAGCAGAGAAGTGATGAGATCGGATTCCGGTTTCAACAGGATCACTATAATGACAGCAGTATTTATGGAGCATTTCCTATGGACAGAAAGCACACAAAATGCATTCTACAAATGCTGTGGGCAGAAGGCCACTCTGTCCACTCTCCGAAACGTTCGAGGCACCTTCCTCTCCCGCAGCCCCATGCCAGCCATCACCAAGACCGAAGCAGTTTCCCGCCAGAACATACCCTCAAGCAAATTTTCAACAGCTTATAACTGAGATAGAGGTTACACATCATACAATTCACCCACTTATGCCATACAATTCAGTGGTTTTTAATATATTCACCAAGTGCTCTGGCTGGTTTCATTTCAGTGGATAGAGCGTAAGCTTGCAGACTGAAGGGTCCTGGGTTTGATTCTGATCAAGGGCACATGCCTGGGTTGTGAGCTTGGTCCCCAGTAGAGGGTGTGCAGGAAGCAGCCAATCAATGATTCTCTCTCATCATTGATGTTTCTATATCTATTCCTCTCCTTTCTTCTCTGAAATAAATAAAAAAATATATTTAAATATATATATATCTATAATAAAAGCATAATATGCTAATCAGACCAGATGTCCTTCCGGACATCTTTCTGGACAACCTTTCAGACAAATCTGGGGCTGAGAGGGAAGCCCCGGTCCCAGGTGCCAGAGGCAGCTGGGAAAGGAAGGCCTATTCTTGCATGAATTTTGTGCACTCTAGTGTGTTTTACAACCATCCCCACAATCAATTTTAGAACATGGTCATCACCCCAGTAGGAAATCCTTTAGCTCCTCCCCTCTCCCCCACTCCCAAGGCAACCTCTAAGGCACCTTCTGCCCGATTCGCCTGATCCGGACAATTTCCTGTAAATGGCATCCTACACTGTGCGGTCTTTCGTGTCTGGCTTCTCTCACTTAGGATCATGTTCTCCAGGTTTGTCCCTGTGGTCACATCCCTTGCGCACTCCTTCCTTTTCCTGGCCAAATCTCATTTTGCTGTGTGGATAGACCGCCTTTGCTCATCCATCATCAGTGGATGGGCATTCGGGTTGCCCCCACGTTTGGGTTCTTATGGAATGCCGCCACGGACATTCATGCAGAGATGTTTGTTGGACACGTGCTGTCATTTCTCCAGTGTCCATGCCCGAGGACAGGACCTGCTGGACTGTGTGCTGGATCAGTGTTTACCTCTCCGGGGATGTGCCAGGCTGTTTTCTAAAGTGACAGGACCATCCCCCCAGCAAACTCCGAGTTCCGAGTTCTCCACGTCCTCGCTGACACTTGTCATTGTCCTGAGGCCGTTCGCTCCTCTCCGCCTCAACTGCCCCTCAGTTGGCCTGAGCCACCACCATCTCTGACGTGGACACTGATGTTGCCATCCCTGAGTTCTGGCTTTTACCCTCGGTCTTTCCCTGCACCACGGACAGAGGGAGCCTGTTGGCACGCAGGGAAGACCCATCTCTCCCCAGCTGGGAATTCCTGGATAGCTCTCACTGCTGAGAATAAACCCAAAGTTCTCCCATATGGCCTCCTGAGCCGGCCCTGCTCCACTCTCCGGCGTTACTCATGCCCATTTCCCTCCCCATTCAAACCCAGCCACATGAGCTGCCCAGCCTCAGAGCCACCCCCAGTGCTGTTCCCTCTGCCTCGGTACTCTTTGCCCTGCTCTCCCACCTATTCCTTCCCCCCTCTCAGTTCTGGGCTTTCCACTCACCTTCCTAGAAAGCCCTCCTCTGATTCCACCTCCAGTCTAAAACCAAATCCCTGACTTCTCCCTCACTGAATTGAGCTCAATTTCAAGGTGCGTGTCTATTTGTGGAAACCCCTACCCCAAGCAGGGCTCCATGAGGGAAGGTGAGCGTCGGAGCCTGGCCTGCGATAGGAACAAACTAAATACATGTGTCATTTCACGCCTTCGCTGGCACCTCTCACCTTCTTCTTCTTTGCATGTGCTGTTCCCTCTGACCAAACACAGTTCCCTTTCTTCTCTGGTTGGCTCACACCAGGCCTCAGTTACGGGTCCCTTTTCCTCAGGCAGTATTTCTGCTGAATTCTGTTCTCTCTTGTTTCATGAACACAAGCAGCAGTTCCCAAATCTTCACACTCTCAAAATTACTAAGGACCCGAAAGGGCTATTGTTTATGTGAGTTATATCTATCAACATGTTAGAAATGAAGCTGATACATTTAAAAAATGCTTGCTTATTACTGCATTTAAACTAACAATAATAATCAAAGAATGTATGCACCCCTATGCTCATAGCAGCGCTATTTACAGTAGCTAAGATCTGGAAACAGCCCAAGTGCCCTTCAGGAGAGGAGTGGATAGAACAGTTGTGCTACATGTACACCATGGAATACTGTGCAGCCATAAAAAAGGATCTCTTACCCTCTGAGACAGCATGGAGGGACCTGGACATTATTATGCTAAGCAAAATAAGCCAGTCAGAGAAAGGAAGACAAGTATCACATGATCTCACTCATATGTGGAATCTAATGAACAAAATAAACTGATGAACAAAATAGATCCAGAGACACAGAGGCACAGAACAGACTGCCGGAATCTCAGAGGGAAGCAGGGGTGGGTGGAAGTGGCCAATCAAGGAACTTGTATGCATATATGCATACCCCATGGACACAGACAATAGACAATAGGGTCGTGAAAGCCTTGGGCGGGGTGGGGGCTGGGTGAAGGCCTGGGATGGGGAGGGGGACCTGGGGGGGGCTTTTCACGGGATTAATGGGGGGGAAAGGGAATATATAATACTTTCAATAAAGACTTAATTAAAATTTATAAAATAACAATAATAAGCTCATTTAAAACAATCCTAATAAAAATAAATTTTCCAGACCAAAAATTTAGTGAGCAGAGTGGCATTTTTAAAAACCATTTTGCAAATCTCTTTATTGTCTGGCTCAGTAGAAGACAGCTGGATCCCTTGTAGCTGCTTCTGGGTTAGTCACTATACTGCATGCTGTGTAGCTTCTGGAAAATTCCAGTGCACACTCATGACAGAATGAGAATGAAAAAGACAGGTAACGTCTCAGTATGAAAATAATTCTGCCCGGCTGGTGTGGCTCAGAGGTTGAGCATACCTGTGTACCAGGAGGTCACAGTTTGATTCTCAGAGCACATGCCCAGGTTTCGGGCTGGATCCCCAGTGTGGAGGCGTGCAGGAGGCAGCTGATCTATGATTCTCTCTCATCACGGATGTTTCTATCTTTCTCTCCCTCTCCCTTCCTTTCTAAAATCAATAAAAAGTAGCCGAGACCGGTTTGGCTCAGTGGATAGAGCGTTGGCTTGCGGACTGAAAGGTCCCGGGTTCGATTCCGGTTGGGGGCATGTACTTTGTTTGCGGGCACATCTCCACTATGGGGCGTGCAGGAGGCAGCTGATTGATGTCTCTCTCTCATCAATGTTTCTGACTTTCTATCACTCTCCCTTCCTCTCTGTAAAAAATCAATAAAATATATTAAAAAATTTTTTTTAAATCAATAAAAAATATATATTATAAAAATTTTTTAAAAAGCCGAGACCGATTTGGCTCAGTAGATAGAGCGTCTGCCTGTGGTCCCAGGTTCGATTCCAGTCAAGGGCATGTACCTTGGTTGCGGGCACATACCCAGTAGGGGGCGTGCAAGAGGCAGCTGATCGATGTCTCTCATGGATGTTACTTTCTATCCCTCTCCCTTCATCTCTGTAAAAAATCAGTAAAATATATTTAAAAGAAAGAAAAAGAGCCAAAACTGGTTTGGCTCAGTGGATGGAGCGTTGGCCTGCGGACTGAAAGGTCCCGGGTTCGATTCTGGTCAAGAGCACGTACCTTGGTTGCGGGCACATCCCCATTGGGGGTTGTGCAAGAGGTGGCTGATTGATGTTTCTCTCTCATCAATGTTTCTGACTCTCTATCTCTCTCCTCTCCTCTCTGTACAAAATCAATAAAATATATTTTAAAAAAAAAGAAAAAAGAAAAAAATAATTCTGACCTCTCAAATAATCTGACAGGGTCTAGAGTCCCCTAGGGGACCCTGAACCATACTTTGAAAACTCGCTGACCGACAGTTCCACTGTTTTTAAATCAATAAAGCTCCAAAAACAAAAAAAATATTTTTTACTTTTTCAATTACAGTTTTTATTCAATATTAATTTTTATTCGTTTTAGGTGTACAGCATATGGTTAGACACTCATATATTTTACAAAGTGCACTCTCCCCCACCCCCCAACATTTCCAGTACCCACCTGGTGCCGTACATAATTATCACAACATGATTGACTATAATTTTGTGACTAATGTGGACTCTGAGAAAGAAGATACCTACTAAGAAGGGCTCCTGGTGGCTAACTGGGCTCAAATTTAAAAAACAGAGCCAAGCCCTGACCGGTTTGGCCTGCGGACTGAAAGGTCCCAGGTTCAAGTCTGGTCAAGGGCATGTACGTTGGTTGTGGACACATCCCCAGTAAGAGGTGTGCAGGAGGCAGCTGATCAATGTTTCTCTCTCATAGATGTCTCTAACTCTTTCCCTTCCTCTCTGTAAAGAAATCAATAAAATATATATATTAAAAAAAAAAAAAAGCCGAGCGGCCATTTCTGCACAGGGGCTTCTTGCAAACTGCTTCAGGGAAAGGCCGGCCCCGAACTGCCCGCAGCCTGCACTGTGTTCTGCCCTGTGCGCCAGCCAGTTCCTGGCACGCTATTTCAACCCAAAGGACTGAGGCTTTTCCCACTCGGTGTGTCAACTCTTCACTGACCAATCAGAGCAGCTCCATTGTGACCTTTTGGACCAACCAAACCGTGATAATTTGCAGCCCTTATTTGCATGCAGGCAGACCAATGAGGACCAGGAGCCAGCTCCGCTGCGGCTCTCAAAGAGCTTTTTCCCCTTCCCAGGGAGCCCTGTCTCCCTGGCTGAGCTGCGACGCTGAGGTGGAGCAGAGAGTCACGTCTAGCTGGAGAGGGGCCCGGCCCCAGGGCTGCCTCCCAGCCCTGCTGTGTCACAATGAGCTGTGCCATTAGCAGCACTGTTCTCACAGCAGTGCTGCATCACAGTTGAGCTGTTTTGCACGGAATAAAGTTTCTTCCTTTACTGTTCCCCAAACTGGGGATTCCTGTTGGTGTTGAATTGGTGCCAATGGTTGACGCTACCAATTTATGTTTCTTAATCTCTTCTGAAAGGTCAAAGTCGGTGGTGCTTGGGCAGGCTAAATAGCCATCTCAGAGGGTGATTTTTAAAAATTTGCATTTATTTTAGGAAAAGGGGATGGGATATGGGGATGTCCCAAGGAAAAGGCTAGGCAGAGAAAAGGGAGCCTTGGAGACAGGTTCAACAGGTTAGTCCAGGCAAGCTGCCAATGTAGGTTGCTCCCCTGGTTGCAAATCTTAGGGGGTCCCTTAGAGGTTGGGGGATGTGTGCCAGTTGGGGAGCAGCATATGTGTGCTCCTTGGAGGAGAGTGCACACTGGGTCTTCGGTCCTGAGCCTAGTTGTCTTTCTCTTGCAGGTGGGGATCTCAGGGGGGTCTGAGGGAAGGGCCTTCACAGAGCATGCATCCGCTGTCCAGGTGTGTGCTTTCAGGGGCAAGGGTCTTTAGTTAATGCAGCTGGTCCTGAGACAGCCAAGGCCTCACTTGCCTGCTTTTTCTGGGCCTGGAGCTGAAATACAACTAAGGCCTAGATGTTATCTTTAGGGAGGAAAGGTCAGGGGTCCAATCCGCATGACCATGACCAGTGATATGCTAGGGGAGGACAGGTTACCTTAGGGGTGAGGTTCTTGTTTTCCCAGTTTTGCTCCTTGCTAGGCAACCAGAGCATTCTGCCCTGGGGAGTCTCTGTACCTGGTCCATCTCCTTGCTCTGCGGGATCTAACATCTCCACCCAGTCCCCCAACCCCGCCCCCCACTCTGGAGGTGGAACTTGACCGAAACAGGCATAAATTTTGTGGGTTTTTTTAGTCTTAAATGTTTTATCCCCCTGCCCATGGATTGCATCACAGAAATATTAAAGTGTCAGATGCAGGCTGTACCAGACCACACCAGGGCTCCTCAGAATATACAATATCTGTTCCTATGGCCTTATTAAAAGTCTAAAAAGCCCCAATCCAGAACACATCTGGCCCCCAGGACACATAAGGGGCCTGTCAGGAATAAAAGTCCCGTGATTGCTTAGGCAGCACACATGCTAAAATTGGAAAGAGACAGAGAAGATTGGCCCTGCACAGGGCAGAAGTCTATCATTTCATTTCTCTTTTTT
>JAAGEH010000058.1:3774720-3820219 GCA_011751065.1 Lasiurus cinereus
CTGTCCCCTGAGCTGCCCCCGCGCGACCTGCGGACGCTGCAGCGGATGGGCCTGGAGATCGCCCGAGGGCTGGCGCACCTCCACTCCCACAACTACGTGCACAGGTGACCGAGGGGCCCCTTAGGGAAGGCGGGGAGGCCACGGGAGGGGAGAGGAAGGAATGAGAGGGGAGCAGGGGTCACAGGAGGGCAGGGGCAGGAGCGGGGAGGAGTCAAGAGGAGAGGAGGGATCAGGGCTGGTGGCAGGGGCAAGAGGAGGAGGGATTCCGGAAAGCAGGCAGGATCCGGGCCGGGGTGAGCCGGGGTGAGCTGCCGGGCTGCCCCTTCCTCACCTGGCCCCCTCCTCGGCACCCAGCGACCTGGCCCTGCGCAACTGCCTGCTGACCTCTGACCTCACCGTGCGCATCGGCGATTACGGGCTGGCCCACAGCAACTACAAGGTGGGGCTGCCTGCCTTCGGGGGGAGGGGACTGAGGGTGAGGGGCGGGGTGGGGCTGCCCACCCGCCTGACCCTGCCGGCCCCCCAGGAGGACTACTACCTGACCCCTGAGCGCCTGTGGATCCCCCTACGCTGGGCGGCGCCCGAGCTGCTGGGCGAGCTGCACGGGACCTTCATGGTGGTGGACCAGAGCCGGGAGAGCAACATCTGGTAAGCCCGGTGTGGCAGCCCGCAGAGGGGCGGGATGGGGAAACCGAGGCCAGGGGCAGGCCCCAGGCCGGTCAGGGTGGGGCTCCACCTCTCGCTGCCCTCTGCTCCCTGCAGGTCCCTGGGGGTGACGCTGTGGGAGCTGTTTGAGTTTGGGGCACAACCCTACCGCCACCTGTCCGACGAGGAGGTGCTGGCCTTCGTGGTCCGCCAGCAGCACGTCAAGCTGGCCCGGCCCAGGCTCAAGCTGCCCTACGGGGACTACTGGTGAGGGCCCACACCGTGGTCTCAGCGCTCAGCGCCCAGAGCGGCGCAGAGACGTCCCCACCCTCTGCCAGCACCTGCTACAGGAGTGTCAGCGCGGGGGTCTGAGCCCGAGCTCCTACCCGCCGAGCCCCCGCTGCTGGCCTTTCTCTGACCCCGGCGTGCACAGCGGACACGAGGCCGCCTTGACCCTGTGACCTCACAGGGCCTCACTGTCCTTTCCGCTCAGTCCCTGTCCTCTCCCCCTGGGTGTCTGTCTGTCTCCCCCTGGGTGTCTGGCCCCCTCTCTGGGCTCTGCCCACCTGGCACCACCCCCCCCGGCTCTGCCCACGCCACCTCTCCTCTCCCCCCTCCCAGGTACGACATCTTGCAGTCCTGCTGGCGGCCGCCTGCCCAGCGCCCCTCGGCCTCTGACCTGCAGCTGCAGCTCACCTACCTGCTCTCCGAGCGGCCCCCGCGGCCCCCGCCCCCCCCACCCCCGCCCCGGGATGGCCCCTTCCCCTGGCCCTGGCCCGCCACCCACAGCGCGCCCCGCCCAGGGACCCTCTCCTCCCCGTTCCCCCTCTTAGATGGCTTCCCCGGGGCCGACCCTGACGACGTGCTCACGGTCACCGAGAGCAGCCGCGGCCTCAACCTCGAGTGCCTGTGGGAGAAGGCGCGGCGGGGGGCCGGCCGGGGCGGGGGGGCACCGCCCTGGCAGCCGGCATCCGCGCCCCCGGCCCCCCACGCCAACCCCTCCAACCCCTTCTACGAGGCGCTGTCCACACCCAGCGTGCTGCCCGTCATCAGCGCCCGCAGCCCCTCTGTGAGCAGCGAGTACTACATCCGCCTGGAGGAGCATGGCTCCCCGCCCGAGCCCCTCTTCCCCAATGACTGGGACCCCCTGGACACAGGCGTGCCGGCCCCCCAGGCCCCCCAGCCCCCCTCTGAGGTGCCCCAGCTGGTGTCCGAGACCTGGGCCTCCCCCCTCTTCCCGGCGCCCCGGCCCTTCCCGGCCCAGTCCTCAGCCTCGGGCAGCTTCCTCCTGAGTGGCTGGGACCCCGAGGGCCGGGGTGCGGGGGAGACCCTGGCGGGGGACCCTGCCGAGGTGCTGGGGGAGCGTGGGGCCGCGTGGGCCGAGGAGGAGGAGGAGGAAGAGGAGGAGGAGGGCAGCTCCCCAGGAGAGGACAGCAGCAGCCTCGGGGGCGGCCCCAGCCGCCGGAGCCACCTGCCGTGTCCCCTGTGCAGCCGGGAGGGGGCCTGCTCCTGCCTGCCCCTGGAGCGGGGCGAGGCTGTCGCTGGCTGGGGGGGCCACCCTGCTCTGGGCTGTCCCCACCCCCCAGAGGACGACTCATCCCTGAGGGCAGAGCGGGGTTCCCTGGCCGACCTGCCCATGGCCCCCCCCTCCTCGGCCCCCCCCGAGTTTCTGGACCCCCCCCTGGGGGCCGCGGCCCCCCCGTCCCCCGGGGGGGGGCCCCCCCCCCCCCCCCCCCCCCCGCCGCCACCTCCCCGGGCCCCCGCGGACCCCGCCGTGTCCCCAGACCCCCCTTCGGCCGTGGCCAGTCCCGGCTCAGGCCTGTCGTCTCCGGGCCCCAAGCCGGGGGACAGCGGCTACGAGACCGAGACCCCTTTTTCCCCCGAGGGAGCCTTCCCAGGTGGGGGGGCAGCCGAGGAGGAAGGGGTCCCTCGACCACGGGCTCCCCCCGAGCCCCCCGACCCGGGAGCGCCCCGGCCGCCCCCAGACCCGGGTCCCCTGCCACCTCCGGGGGCCCGGGAGAAGCCAACCTTCGTAGTTCAAGTGAGCACCGAGCAGCTGCTGATGTCCCTGCGGGAGGATGTGACGCGGAACCTCCTGGGGGAGAGGGCCTCGGCCTCCCGAGACTCGGGGCCCAGGAAAGCAGGGAGAGGCCCCGGGAACCCAGAGAAAGCCCCGGGCCCGAGCGGGGACCCCACAGCCCTGGGCAACGGGAAGAAAGCCTCAAACCCGAGCGAGGACCTGAGCCTCCCTGCGAACGGGGTGACAGTGTTGGAGAACGGGGGACAGACAGCCCTAGGCACCGAGGAGAAGGTGTCAGAGAATGGGGGCCCGAAGTTCCCGGAGAGAGAAGAGAAAGTGCTGGAGAATGGGGAGCTGACGCCCCCAAGGAGGGAGGAGACAATGCTGGAGAATGGGGAGCTGAGGTCCCCAGAGAGAGAAGAGACAGTGTTGGTGAATGGGGGGCTGACACCCCCAAAGATGGAGGAGGTGATGTCAGAGAATGGGGGCCTGAGACTCCCCAGGAACACAGAGAGGCTGCCAGAGACTGGGCCTTGGAGAGCCCCAGGGCCCTGGGAGAAGATGCCCGAGAGTGGGGGTCCAGCCCCCATGATAGGGGAGCCAGCCCCAGAGACGTCGCTGGAGAGAGCCCCCACGACCGGCACAGCGGCCTTGCCCCAGAATGGCGGGGAGACAGCCCCTGGCCCCACTGGCCAAGTCCCCAGGAGCGTGGTGTTGGAACTGGGGATCAAGAGGAGAGCCCCCGAGATTGGGGGGGCATCGAGAGCCCCCGGGGCTGGGAGGCTGGACCTCGGGAGTGGGGGCCGAGCCCCAGTGGGCCTGGGGATGGCCCCCGGCGGCGGCCGCGGAAGCGGCGTGGACGCAAAGGCAGGACGGGTAGACAGCATGAGGCCTCCGCCGCCACCGGAGGTGCAGCCGAAGAGGCCGGAGCCAGCGCCCTCGAAGGCCAGGCCAGAGGCGGCCCCCGAGGGAGAGGCCGGGGTGCCAGACAGCAGAGCCGGCGGAGACCCGGCACCCAGCGGAGACGGGGACCCCCCCAAGCCCGAGAGGAAGGGTCCCGAGATGCCACGGCTGTTCTTGGACTTGGGACCCCCTCAGGGGAACAGCGAGCAGATCAAAGGTGAGGAGGCCCCTGGGAGCATGGGGGCGAAGTGGGGGGCCGGGAGCACAGTGGGGAGTCTCAGGCTCCTGGGTAGCAGACAGGTCAGGCCGGTGGTGACTAGTGCAGACACGAGCTGCACCACCTGGGCTCAGAGCCGAGCTCTGTGACCTTGGGTAGAGATCTTACTTCTCTGTGCCTCAGTTTCCTCATCTGCCAAAAAATGGGTGGCAAGGATGGCCCCTGTCTACTATAGTTCTTTCTATGAGTTAAGAACTAGGGTTCTTCTATGAGTTAAGAAGTTCAGTGCCTGACACCCTTAAGCACGTGCTTTTATTATTGCGATTCACAGACCAGGAGGCTCAAATTCAGATGCCCAGGGGGGCCAGCCAGTGTTGAGGACTGAATGAGGTCAGGGGGGGGACGGGGGGGCGTGTGTGTGGGTGGGGGGGGGTTTGGAGGAAGTACAGCCACTTCGCTCTGTTCAGCCATGCCCACCAGGGGTTGCCAAATTTGCTGCTTCCCCTCTTAAACCAGAGTTCTTGGTGTTTCCAAGGTTGAAATCAATTCAAACGAAGCTTCTCTGAGGGCTGGACTGCCCGCATGTGATCTCTGCTGTCCATTTTGCAATAAGCTGAGGCATCTCTCTCGTGTGCCAGGCCCTGAGCCGCCCAAGCTGGGCCAGGGAAGGTCTCACACCTGGCCCTGCCTCCAGGGTTTCGGTGACCTGAAAGCTGTAGAAATACCTTTTTCTGGAAATTGAGTTTGGAAAGGAATCCAGGAAGTGTTTTGTCACAGAGCGGACAAGTTAGGAGAAATGAAGAATAAAGATCAATTGACTTAGAAAAGGAAGGTCCAGGCAGAAGGAACAGCCTATGCAAAGGCTCAGAGGCGGAGAAATGGGGAGGTAGTCCCTGTGGCTAGATGGAGGTCAAGCCTCTATTGAGACATGGGCATGAGGACTGTGGTTCCATGAGAACCACCCACAGGCCCGATTTCCTTAAATTCCAGTGTGAAGGTTGTAATGACGGGCCCTGTTTTAGTCTGACAAACTCACAGCCACACTTGAGTGAAGAAGGCTTACATCTACGTCCACCAGAGGAGCCTGTGGCTCAGGAGGGAAAGGCTGGGAAGAGGTCTGGGCAGAAAATGTTCCTTCTGCAAAGCACAGTTTATTAGAACACTGCCCGTTCCTAGAGGCTGTTGTGGGGAGCTTGCAACCAACTGTGCCAGGAAAGACTCAGGGCAGCATAAACATGTCAGGAAACACGCAGCTAAGATGCCTCTGAGATTGGGGGGTGGAGGGGCGGTGGAGGGGATTGAAGGTTGATGTTTCTGGGTAAGAGGAGGTTAGAAATAGCCTGCTGCTTTTTTTTTTTTTTTAACCAGTGAACACCTACTCATCCTTCAAGACCCCATTCAAATTCCCCCTGCCCTGGGAAGTCTTCCTGATTTCTAAAGGCTGTTACCCTGTCCTTCCTCTGGGTACCCTTAGCTCTCTCTATACAGCATCCCTCCCCCCATCCTATCACGCTGAGATGGGTGGTCAGGGAAAGCCTCCGTATGGAGGTGACTTTTGAGCAGACATGAAGAAAATGAGTCAGGTAGGCTGCAGGTGTAGGGCACTGAGATGGTCCCTGAGTTGGTAAGATCATGGAATAATAGCAAAAGGCCAGTGATGCTGGAGTAGAGTGAATGAGGGAGGAGAGTGACCTGGTCCACAGCCCTCTTCTTTCTGCTCCCATCATCTTCCTCGGATCCCCATAATCGCCCCCCACAGGGCCTGGCACACAGTTCACTTGTGCACTCATGAATGAACAGCCCCTGGCATTTACCAGTGAGGAAACAGCGGCTCAGAGAGGTGGATCTGCTGGTCCAGGGGCGCACAGCGATGGGCAGGTTTGGGATCTGAAGCCAGCTTCCCTTCTCCTGGCACCTGGAGCCCCTCCCTCCCAGCAGGATGAGGTCGGGGAGTCCACGGACAGAGTAGGGTCTAGCGATGGTTAGACACTCACCCCAATTTTGTCTGGGGTGGAGGGCCAGAGAGGGAAAGTACCTTGGTCAACAGCACATAGCAGGGATTAATTTACCCATCAGTCCCACAAATAGTGGCTGAGCACGTCTGTGTGCTTGGGGCTCGGGGATGCAGCCAGGCTGAGCGGGACTCGGTCTATTCTGTGGAAAGGCAAACACCAATCGCATCACCCGCTTTTGAAATATAGTTAATATACTTAGGTAACCTTCTCGGAAGGAGAAGTGTTTGATGCTGTGGGGTGCAGAGGTGGTGGTCTGGCCTGAGGACCACCTGGGGGGCTCTGCAGGCTTTGGACGCCCTGATATAGCTGAGGATGACTGGGACTGGCGTTTAAAAAGGACGTTCCAGACAGAAGGAGCAGCCTATGCAAAGGCTCTGTGGTGGGAGGCAGAGGGAGGTGGTCTGGCTGGCTGGAAGCCAGAAGGAGGTGGGGACGAGGCTTGGAGAGGTTGGCAGGGCCTGGTGGGTGGGGAGAAGTTGGTACTGGGGTCAGGAGTCGATCTCTCGCCCTGCGTGGAGGAAGGCCCCAGTGCAGCCCTTGGGTTCCCAGGAGGGAAACTGAGGCCAGCTTGTAGTCTGAGATGACCTGAGGACACACAGCCGGGCGGGAGGCAGGTGTCATTTTCCCCAGGATGACGGGCTCACCGGGTCTCTCCTCTCGCAGCCAAGCTGTCCCGGCTCTCGCTGGCGCTGCCGCCGCTCACGCTTACGCCGTTCCCGGGGCCGGGCCCGCGACGGCCCCCGTGGGAGGACGCGGACGGCGGGGCGGCTGGCGGGGAGGCCGGCGGGGCGGGGGCGCCGGGGCCGGCGGAGGAGGACGGGGAGGACGAGGACGAGGAGGAGGACGAGGCGGCGGGCGAGGCGGCGGGGCCGCGGTGCCCCGGGAGGTCCCGGGCAGCCCCGGTGCCGGTCGTGGTGAGCAACTCCGACGGGGACGCGGCCCGCCCGTTGCGGGGGCTGCTCAAGTCACCGCGCGGGGCCGACGAGTCCGAGGACAGCGAGCTGGAGAGGAAGCGCAAGATGGTCTCCTTCCACGGGGACGTGACCGTCTACCTCTTCGACCAGGTGCGCGGCCGGGGCGGGGCACAGGTGCCGGGGCGGGGCCTGCAGGGTGGGGGCGGGGCCTGGGGACTGACTGGCGGTCATTGAGGCGCGATTGGAGGATGAGACGAAGCGTCGAGTGAAGGCGGGGCCTGATCATGGGGCGGGGCCAGGAGGGTGGGCCGAGCCCAGGGCGTGGGTGGGGCCTGTAGAGAGTGGATCTGGAGGGGACACAGGTTTCCCACTACAAACCCACCCTTTTGCAGAGTGACTTTGCTTTGCGAAACGGGGGGTTTGAAGTGGAATTCCTGTAGGTGGTAGTCAAGGCGGAGCCTGGAGAGAGACAAGGGAGAAAATGTTGAGAGGGGCGCAGGGGCCTGGGTTATGGGGGCGGAGCCTAGTGCGTTTGGGGCGGGGCTTACGCACCAACCCAGGGGGAGAGGCTAAGGGGCTGGCTCAGGATGTGTCTTACCCAAAGGGGCGAGTCCTGGAGAGGCTGCGGGTAGGACTTCAGGGATGCGGCTTGCAGTGTTAAGATGGCTTAGAGTGGGTTCAGGGGGCGGAGCCTAGAGAAGTGGATGAGGGTTGTGCCCCTAGAGGGGGTAGTGTGGTAGAGACACAGGGAGGGCGGGGAGGCGCTTGGGGGCTGGGGCGGGATCTGATGAGCCTGAGGCGGGGCCAGCCGGGCTGAGGTCCTGAGCGGAGGGGCGCAGGGGCCTGAGCTGTGGCTGGGCCTGGACAAAGGCGGGGCTTGGAGGCCTGGGGCGGTCCACTTCGGAAGGCGCGGCCCAGGGTGGGTCAGGAGTGCGCTAGACGAGGTGGGGGTTTGGAGGACCATAGCAACAGGTCGCCGGGGCCCGAATTTGGACTTTGCAGTCGAGATCTCAGAGGCAGGTCGGGGTCATGGAGATAGGGTTGGTTCGGGGGTCCAGTGGAGGCAGCGGCGGGCTGTCTGGGTGTGTGGGCGGGGCTGCGCCGTCGGAGGAGCGGCCTCGGGAGCGGGTGCGGTTAAGGCTGTCCTGGCGCTTCGAAGGCAGATTAGAGAAATTAGGGGGTGCAGCCATCTCCAGAGCGTTTAATAGTAAACAAATGTTAGCGGGATGTGGTGGTGGGACGTGACGGTAGCCCCTCTCGCCTCCCCTCGTCTGTCTTCATAGGAGACGCCAACCAACGAGCTGAGCGTCCAGGGCCCCCCCGAGGGGGACACGGACCCGTCCACGCCGCCAGCGCCCCCGACGCCTCCCCATCCCGCCACCCCCGGAGATGGGTTTCCCAGCAGCGACAGCGGCTTTGGTGAGGGGCGGGGCCGGGGCGGGGCCCGGAGGGGCGGGGCTGGGGGCGGGGCCCGGAGGGGGCGGGGCTGGGGGCTGGGGGCGGGGCCCGGAGGGGCGGGCTGAAGGTGGACGGGCTCCTGGAGTGGCGGAGGCTCTGACCTGGTCCTTGCTCTCCCCCCGCCCCCCTTCCTCTAGGAGGCAGTTTCGAGTGGGCGGAGGATTTCCCCCTCCTCCCCCCGCCAGGCCCCCCCCTGTGCTTCTCCCGCTTCTCCGTCTCGCCTGCGCTGGAGACCCCGGGGCCCCCCACCCGGGCCCCCGACGCCAGGCCCGCAGGTAACGTGCTTCAGAGCCCACCTTGCCGGCTCTCTGTCCCTCCACACCCTGTCCCCACGTCCGAAGCCCCTCCGCCTCTCTTCAGCCTCCTCCTTCCCCCCTGTCAACTCCGCTCATCACCGAGACCCCACCACACTCTGCCACCAGTTCGGACCAGGCGGTCATGACATGGGCTCCCTGAGCCTCCGCTCCCCTCTGCAAGGCCCTCCTGCGAGCCTCTCCCACCTCCGCCCACCTCTGGGTGGGGCTCCTGCCTGGCACTTCCAGGCTCCTCAGCCCCCCCTTCAGGCCAGGGGCGCGGCCCCGGGCCCGGTGCGCAGCCGGGTGGTATGAGCCTGAGCAGACAACCGGGCTGGGGGTCCCACAGCAATAACAACAATGGTTGCACCGCCGATGAGAATGATAGCCAGCGCTGGCAGAGACCCGGCCGTGTGCTTGCCGCACCCTGGCCCAGTAATCCTCGCTGTGATCCCACGCGGTGGACGCTGGTCTCAGCCCCATTTCACCAAAGAGCAAACCCAGGCACCCAGAGGAGTGGAGAGCCGGGATTCAGAACCCAGCCGCCTGGCCCTCCCCCCTGCTCCGTGTTTGTGGAGTCCCTTTCTGTGGCGTTTCGCAGGGAAGAGGGGCACATCACCCTCAGTGTTTGATGTTCCAAGGCTAAGGCCATCCTCACAGAAAGGAGGGCACAGACAGCCCTGTCTCAGGGCGGGACTGAGACTAGAGCCGGAGGAGACCCAGGCTCTCTGCTGCCCCCTGCTGCCGATACCGAGAACTGCCCTGGATGCCAGGCCTGCAGGTGCCGGCATTCAGAGCTGCGAAGGTAGAAGGGACAGCTGGGTGGGTGCCATTCCTGCTTTCCCACGCGCTGGCCCTGAGTCCACGAGCTGGCCCTGCCACTTCCTGGCTAAGGGATGTGAGGCAAGCTGCTTTCCCTTCCTGTGTCTCGGTCTCCTCATCTCTGGAATGGGGGTGATTACACGCTCCATGGTTGAGAGCATTGCCTGGCTTACTCCTCCCCATGCACGGAGCTCAGCCTGAGCCTAGAGCAGTGGTCGGCAAACTCATTAGTGAACAGAGGGGTTTGCTGGCCACTGGCCTAGAGTAGTGCGTAGCCTCCAGCTGGTACCTGTTTCTGTGCTTAAATAGCACACGTTTATTGAGCATCGGCTGGTAGCTGTTTCTGTGCTTAAATAGCACACGTTTATTGAGCATCGGCCGTGCGCAGGTGCGGTGCGGAGTGCCGGCATTCCCAGCTGAGCAAGGCCGATGAGCCCCCTCCCACCCCCGCGCCTAGACGCTGACCCGCAGTCACCTGAGAAAGACACAGGAAAGGGCTTCGTCTCCCCGGGGACCAGTGGACGCGCCACTGAACCAGGGATTCGAGGTGGATGGCGTTAACTAGGTGAAGAGAAGGCTGCGCAGCTTGCACAGGGGCCTGAGGCAGGAGGGAGCTCGGCCAGCTTAAGGAACAGAAGGGAAGTGGTGTGTCTGGGGGTGACTAAGAGAGTGGGGCCGATGGAGGGGAGGGGGAGGCAACAGGGGAGAGGGGCAGACCATGTAGGGCTTGGGGATGGGCTGAGGGGTGGGGCCTTAGTCCTGGAGTGTTAGGGAGCCATGGGAGGGCCGTGATCAGGATGGGCCAACACAGCCCCAGGTGTAGGAGGACCCCCCCCCTCCGCACCAGGGGCCACATGGGGCCGATGAGGCTGGGAAGAAGGCCGGGTCACAGTCCAGGAGAGAGATTCAAGTGCACCTGGAGTCAAGGGCAGAGGGATGGGGCTGAGGGCTGACTTCACTTGGCTGCATCCTCAGCTCTCACCCCAAATGCCATTTCCTCCCCGAGGCCTTCTCTGGGGCCCCTGTGAGGACAGGGTGGGGTGGGTTCCAGGGTGTGGGGATGGCGGCCAAATGTTGAGTCAGGACTCAGGCTGCTGGGCCAGCCATGAAGATGACTTTACCGTTAGTCAGCGAGAGGGAGGGCGGGTTGTCTGAACCCCAAGTCCCTTCCTCAGGCGGTAGCTGGTCCCCTGCCACTGGGCTGGGAAGCTGGGGAGCCTGGCAGGCATGCAGAACCGGGTGTAGGGGTCCAAGCAGGATCCCCTAACTCCTCCGACCCCTGTGCTCCCACGGTGTTGCCTACTCAACAAATGTTCCCTGGGTGCTGAGGGATGCCTCATGTCCCAGAGTCCCCCTCTCCTTTGGAAAGGACATGAGGGTCACGCTCCCCACTTAAAGAGATGGAAGCTGAGGCACGGGGATGGGGACCCAGGGCAGTGACTTGACTGAGACCACTCAGGGAAGAGGTGGGGTGGAGAGTGACCCTTGGCAAGGTCCTCCACCCTGAAGCCCTTGTTTGCTGGCGTGTGGAAAGGGACGGGGACGCCCCTTCTGTTTGAAGCCGAGGGGTCCGGGGACACAGGTGGGAGGGCGCTTTGTGGCAGGCCCAGTGCTAGACGCTGGGATGCAGCAGGGACCATGGACCCGACCTTCCTGAGCTTACGTTCTGGAGGGGCAGGCAGACAGGAAGCTCTGGGATTCTGGAAGTCTGTCCGGATTATCCCAGAGGAGGCAGAGAAAAGTAGCCAAAGCACAACGCCATGGGGGCACCTGCTTGACTGAAAATGGCCAGGGAAGGCCTCTGGGGAGGGGTGTCCAGTAGCGGCCTGAGTTCATGGAGGGATAAGGACAGGGGTTCTGTGCAGTGGGAACAAGTGCAAAGGTCCTGGGGTAGGACTGAGCTTGGAGCCTAGAAGGCACAGCGAGGAGGCCGCTGCGGCAGCAGAGTGAGTGAGGGGAGGGGCCCGGTGAGGACGTGAAGGGACCCAGCAGGTAGGGGGCCTGTGAGCCGCAGTTGGGACTTCTTTCTTCCTCCGAATGAGCCTGTCCACCCAGTAATTCTGTTTCTCTCTCCACTACCTTGTTGTCAGGCCCTGTGGAGAACTGATCCCCCAAAGACCCGACCCCCCTGTACTCCCAGAAGAAGGGTTGAGGATGGAAACCTCTGTGGACGACGGAGCCACTGCCACCACCACAGACACCGCCTCTGGGGAGGCCCCTAAGGCTGGGCCCTCCCCCTCCCCCACCATGTGCCAAACAGGAGGCCCTGGCCCCCTGCCCCTCAGCCCCCCAGAAGGCTCCCCTAATCCCCCTGACCCCCTCGGTGCCAAATGAGGCAGGAAGCCCCTCTCCCTCCCTGGAGAGCCACCTTCTTGGAACTGAACTGGACTTTTTCGGGCCTGGAGCCCCTCGGCACAGCGGAGGCCCCTCCTCACCCTCTCCCGTCTCAGACGGGGCCACAGGCTTCGGGGGACCTGGACCCCCCATCTCGCGTTTCCCCTTCCCCACCCCAGCCTGGCCCCTGGAGGGGCTTCTGGTTCAAACCTTCGCGTGGCATTTTCACATTATTTAAAAAAGACAAAAACAACTTTTTGGAGGAATGTGGGGCCTCTGTGTGTTTCGGGGGGCGAAGAGGGGAGGATGCAGGGAGCAGGTACTACCCAGGATATGTGGCCATCCTCGCCACCCATGTCGACAGATGGGACCATCGAGGCTCAGGAAGGCCGAGACGGCACAGCGGGAAGCCTGGCCCCGCTCCCCCATACCCCAGCTCCGAGGCCAGCATCACTGACCAGCTGCAGCCTCAGCTTCCAAGCGGCCAGGAGGCACTGGTGAGGGTTAGGGAAAGTCCCAGCGGTGGTCAGAGCTGGCTCCACAGGGCGCCTTGTGGCGGTGGCCAGAAGCTGTCCCAGGACCAGGCCTGGTGTGAGGGGTGCCCAGGAGTGACCTGCCAGCAGCCTATACTGACCAGCCACATGCCACACCCTCAGAATGGCCTGCCTGGCCCTGGCTCCGTTTACCATTTCT
Organism: Lasiurus cinereus; assembly: GCA_011751065.1. Taxonomy (NCBI): domain Eukaryota; kingdom Metazoa; phylum Chordata; class Mammalia; order Chiroptera; family Vespertilionidae; genus Lasiurus; species Lasiurus cinereus. The sequence goes on from JAAGEH010000058.1 coordinate 3,787,035, forward strand.
GCACGTGACCGCCCTGACATTCTCGCCTCTTGCCCTAATTGCATCTCCATGGGGACCTCTCCCTTCGGTCCCGTCCCTTTCAGCTCTCTCACTGCCCCCGACTGGTCACCAGCTGCCTTGGGATCTTGCCATCTCTCCATTTGTGTCTGTCACTCAGCCTCTTTTCTCATCTAATTCTATTACTGTTTCTTTGAATTCACTGTCTCTAGTTTTTTAATTTATTTTTACTGATTTCAGAGAGGGAGGGTGAGGGAGAGAAACATCAATGGTGAAAATCACTAATGGGTTGTCTTCAAGACCCATAGGTGGGAATCAAACCTGCAACCTGGGCATGTGCCTTGACTGGAATTGAACCTGGGACACTTCAGTCCACAGGCCGACACTCTATCCACTGAACCGAACAGGCTAGGGCTCCTGTCTCTACTCCTGTTCCCGTGGCTGTTTCTCCCTGTGGCCTTCCTGTCTCCATTGTGTTTGTGCCTTAATATTTGGTTTCTTGGTCCCTCCTGACTCTGGACTGATGGTGCTTCCGTCTCTCTTTCCGACGAGATGTATTTTTTCTTTAGCTCTGATCTAGTTTCAACCTGTTCCCCATCACCTTGGTACTGGATCACTTGCATATTTGTGGGATATGCAAGAGGAGGGAAGGGGCCAGGAGAAGATACTTAGCTGAAATGCTGCGGACTCTGAGGGCATGAGAGTCACATTTGAGGCTGGGGGATGGAGAAAGGAAGAGAGCAGACTGTGTTGGTGCCACTACTGCCACCAGTAGACCTGATGGTGCTTGAACTGACCTTGGGACATGCCTGCTGAGGCAGGGAGCTGCATGGACCAAGCCAGGCAGGCGGGCGGTGAGGGCCCAGACTCCTGGGCCTGAGGGAGGAGGGTGCATCAGTTCGCTAGGCCTCCTTTAACAAAGGACCACAAATTGGGAGGCTTAAGTCATGCACATTTATTGTCGGTGCTGGAGGCTAGCAGGCTAAGATCAAAGCAACAGTAGACCTGGCTCCTTCTGAGGCCAAGGGAGGGCCCATCCTGCTTCTCTCCCAGCCTCTGTGTTTTGCTGGCAGTCTTTGGGGTTCCTTGGCATGTCGATGCATTGCCCAGACCCCTGCCTTTATTTTTACCCAGCATTCTCCCTGTGTGTGTCTCCATGTTCAAAATGTCCCTTTGTAGAAGGAAGGACATCAGTCATGTTGGATTAGGGCCCATGTTAGTGACCTCACCTTCACTAATTTTATCTGCACTGATGCTATTTTCAAATAAGGTCACATTCTGAGATCTTGGCGGCTAGGCCTTCAACATATGGATTTTGGAGGGTCACCTATAACAAGGGAGTTGGGAGTTTGGGGTCCTGGGAGAGGAGGGAGCTGGAAGCTAGAATTCTTGGTCCCTGGAGAGATTGAGGTAGGGAGTTGAAGGGCAATTTTGAGATGACTGGAGTCTCACTGAATGATTCGACAATCAATCCAGCTTCATTTGCCTAAAAGAGCCACTGATTTCCCACAAAAAACAATCCCTCTTTGATTATCTCACTCAATGGCATTGCCATTCAGCAGATACCCAGGCCAGAATCCCAGCCCTCAGCAAGTCCTACTGGCTCCTCTTCCCAAATGACTCACACGAGCCACTGTCCCGCCTCTGCAGCCACACCCTCACCCCTGGCTGACTGCACAGCCTCACAGCCTCCCTCCCTACCGGCTCATGTCCAAATTACTTTGCAGCAGCCCAGGGCCCTGCCTACAGCCGCCACCCAAATGCATCCCATCACTCCTTGTTTGGCCTCCACCAACTGAGAATGCATTCAACGTACTGGCCCAGAATGATCAGGCCCATACATCCTCTTCATTCTGTCTCTCTCGTTGTTAATCCTTACCCGAAGATATTTTTCCCATTAATTTTCAGAGAGTGGAAGGTAGGGGGTAGGAGACAGAAACATTGATGTGAGAGACTCAATTGGTATGCTCCAACCCCGGGGCTGGGAAGAGATTGAGCCTGCAACTGAGGGAAGTACCTTTGACCTGAATTGAACCTGTAACCCTTCTGTCTTCAGCTGATGCTCTAACCACTGAGAAAACCGGCTAAAGCGTTCCCTTCATTTCCTGTCTCCCTCCCCCACTATCACCACCAAACAGGCAGACTGGTCTGCTGTCAGTTACTCCAATACACCGAGCATTCTCCTGCCTCTGCATGCTGTTCCCTTGGCCTGGAAGGCTTTTCCAGGGCCTCTCCACTGAGCCAGCTGGTTCCCTGCTAGTAGGCACTAAGGACGCATGGATTCATCCCATGGAGGAATGCAGGATCGGGTGAGTGACGAGACCCTTTATTTACTCCAGGATCCCACTTACCACACCTTCTCGGGTTGATGATTACATTTCCGTGGAACCATTGGGAGGAGTCGGAAAATCCACTTCCCACCAGCCCCTGGGGGTTGAAGCCATCGGGGCCTCTATTCCCAACTTGGTTGGGCTCCAGGCTAAGGTCAATCTGACAGCATTGTCTTGAGAAACTACAACTCCCAGGAGACCTCGGGAATGACTCTCCTGACAGAGGGGTGCTCAGAGCTGCACAGCTTGCCAGTTGTGGTCCGGCTCTTGCAGGAGAGGGCGCCACCTGTGAGGGTGTCTGACTGCTACTGCACTTAGGGGCCCTGCATGCTGACAGAGGCCTGTGATCAGAGGCCAGAGTGCTCTCACCCTATCAGGAGCACTCAATTAGGGGTTCAACTTCCGGAGGAACTGCATCCCGAGGACAGCCTTAGTCCAGGGACTTGCCCGAGTCTCCTCAGCTGCACATCTGGATATAGGAGAGTGACATGGGGTCTCCTACTTTGCCAAACCTCCTCTTTGCTCCACGAGGACACCATGCATGCCCCAAGCTGGAGGGCAAAGGTGGACAGGCCCGGACCTGGCTCTTAGGGCGCCCTCAAAGTCCTTACACTCCAGGTTGTGACTCTCGGGAAACGGGATGTTATAGAAACATAGGGTCTCAGCGCCTTCACCCCTTGGTATGAAATGTCCTCACAAGGAGGTTAATCTCAACTGAGAAACCGGTCCATCTACCGCATTCCTGCCTCTTGGCACCACCCACTGGGCCCAGCCCACTTCCAGCACCAGCAACCTCTGGCTGAAGGCTGAGCAAGGGCTCCCCCACCTGCTGCGTCCAACGCTGGGCCTTCCTCCTCCTCTTAGCACTCCTCCTCCCAGACGCCCCCAGGTCCCCTTCACAGCCCTTCCAGCTCCCTGATTGACCCTCAAAGCACGAGCCCAGCTCATAGCCCCATTTGCTGCTATCTGTCACCCATGGGAGAGCACAAGCTGCTTATAGGGGCCAGCATCCGCGGGCTTGGGCTGCCACATGGCATCTGGATAGGTGCTCCACGTCACCTGGGAATACCTGCGTTCCCATAAAATTCTAAAGCAACACCAACTCGGCTACACCAACCCTCCTTTTACCACCCTTGCAGGCTTGGGGCACAAGCAGAACTGAGCCACCCGAGAGGCCCCCAGGGTTACCCTCTTGGACAGCACCCTTCGCTCCACTGTCAGAGCTCCCAACAGAGACCAGTGTTCCTGGCCCTGGAGGGGGCTGCTGGGCTGCCTCGCTATCAACCCCAAGAAATGAGAGGTCAGCAGGGCGTGAGCAGTTCAATAATTAATATTACCAACAGTGCGTTAATTACAAATAATGGGAGAACTAGAGGTGGTACGTTTTCCAAACGGGGAACCAGCATCCACAGCCCCCGTCCCAGGGGTCCGGCCACCCGGGCGGGGTGGCGCAGTAATAAATAATGGAGTGGGGGACAGGGTCAGGGCTGCTCCTGCTTCTTCTTGACAGAAATCCGCTTCTTCCTGGCGGCCAGCATCTCGTAGAAGGGGTCCACGCTCACAGCTGCCCTGCAAAAGGGGAAAGCCCCAGGGTGAGGGCCAGGGGGTCTGGTCCCATCTCCCCACCCAGGGCCCTGGAGCCCAGGCTCACTGGATGGACTTGATCCACTCATCCTTTTCCTCTTGCGTGGGGGCCGAGATCCGGTACACCATGTGGTTCCCCTCAACCACGCGGCCATCTGCCTCCGTTTTGCAGGCTTTGATGAGCTGCCCCTTGTTATTGGGGATATAAAGCTCAAAGCAGTTCTGGGGAGACACCAAAGAGGAGGGGTGGTGGGTAAGAGCCGGCCTGAGGGTAGAGGAGCCCGCACTGTGGCAGGAAGGGGTACAGAGAGGGTCTTACTGGTTTCCGGGGGTCGTCCACCTCCCGGATGCTCAGATTCTCCAGGGGGATGATTCCTCGGGGCTCCTTGTCCTGAAAGAGCAAGTCAGACCGGACTCTTTACTCCCAATCCTCCCCCTAGCCGCTCCTCCCAGGACCCAGAGCGGCTCAGCACCATCCTCACCGTGGTGTACTCAAAGTAGTAGAGGCAGTTGTCTGTGAGGATAAACCAGCGCCGCTTCCACGTCTTCACCCGGCCCCCTGAAAGGGAAGGGGCGGGAGGGGGCCTGGGCTCAGCACAGGGTCAGGGCCTCTGGGAGGGGGAAGGGGGTGAGAGGCAGAGCAAGCGCAGGGGCTGTTGGGGCCTGTGACAAAGCAATGCGTGGGAAAGACAGACAAGCAGGGACAGGTGTGTTTGGGCCCCAGGAACTGGTCCAACCCCCCGGTGGGCTTTACACTTTCTAAGCCTGTTGGTCAGCCCCGGCCCAAGTGTCTGAGCCCCCAGCCCCCTCTCCTGTAGTGTTGGGGAGCGAGGACGCCGTGTACCTACCTCCTGGGGCAGACAGCGAGAAAGCAGGCAGGACCAGGCGAGAAGGCAAGGCAGTAGAGTGGGGTGCCCCCAAGAGCCACAGGCAACAGAAATAGGGTGGGCAAGGGAAGGAATGCGCAGGGGGCAGGACAGAGAGAAACAGCGAAGAGAAACACGCAGGGAGGGAGGGAGAGAGAGGGAAGAAAACGAGTTACATCCACATGAGGGAGAATGGGCCAGGCCCTCTCCCGCCCAGGGAGGCAAGTGCCCTGAGCCCAGGAGGCAGCCATGAGCACCCCTTTTGTCAGTGCCAGTCCCCAGACCACCCCACACATGTCCTAGGCCAGGAGGCCCTCTGCTGCCGCCATGAACATGTCTGTGCCCTGGAGGTCATCCCCACAGGGGAGCAGACAGAACCCCGGCCTTGGCCCCAGATGGCAGGGGGACTCAGTCAGGTCCAGCACAACTGCCTGGGTGACCTCAGCACAACCTCTTGCCCTCTTAACCGCTTCCTGCTTCAAGATGCCCTGCTGTGGACTCCTTGTGGGGCCAGAGGGACTAAATAGCAGCAGTGATAATGGCTTTTGTTAACCACCGCTGTGAAGAGCCACTGCCAGACGCCTCTCCTGCATGTCAGTGTTTTAAGAGGTGCCTTTTCCTAATGATCCCAGAGCAGAGATGTATTCGGGTCAGAGATCTGGGACCGAGCCCGACTTTCCTCGTTGGGAAATGGGAAGCATGCCTGCTGAGGGAGGGGCTAGGAAGGGAAATCACTGGTGATGCTGCCCTCCTGACACCCGCACTTCGGAGCCAGAATCCCCCCACGAACCATGCAGCCAGCACATTGGCTGGAGGATGTGATTTGCATGTTCATGTGCACCAGGGCCATCAGCACCCGGGCAGGACCTGCTTCTGGGGCTGGAGAAGGCTGCCTGGGCGCGGGCACAATACCCCGGGAGCGCAGTGCTTCCCGGGCCCTGCGCTGGGCTGGAAGCTTCCTCGGAGCCCTCCCGCTCCCTGCTGTCTGCACTGTGTACACTGGTCTATAACGCTGTCAGTCTGCCCCCCAGAGCAGCCATTCACGGCTCCTCCATTAAGACAGAGCTAACACTCCCATGGCACCTACCACTGCCAGGCCTGGCTGCAAGCCAGCTCGCAACCTCGGCTCTGCATTAGGACCACCTGGAAGCTTTCACCCTGACTGACGGCTGTCCGGCCCCATCCTGCTTCACAGCCCAACCGCCGGTGGAAAAGCTCCCACGTGACTCCTGTGCAGCCGGGCCGAGAAGCACAAATCCTCAGACAGAGGCACCGGCGTGACCCCTGCTAACTGACCCCATTTGCTGGCACCACCCCCCTCCTGTCCCGGTCAGGGACTCCATCCATCCGCACAGCCTGGCAGTACCCTGTGCCCCTGAGCGCTTTGCTTCCCCCACAAAGTTTGCGGAACCTCTATGCTGGGCCCTGCGCCTGGGCCAGCACACAGGCCTGCTCTTGTCTTCAGCCTCATGACGCAGGCGTACAAACAGGCTGAGGTCGAATCGCTTGTCTAGGGTCACAGCAAGCATGTGTGGAAGCCGAGTCCAGAGCCCAGGCCCACTGGCCTCCCCTGCAGAGGCAGCCAGCAGGGTCAGCAGGGGACGTACCCAGCTTAAGGAGCCAGCCCTCCCGGTCCGGGTTGAAGAAGGTGTGGGTCAGATCATTCCCGTCATCCTCCGGGATCTTGAAGGGCTCGTTTCGAATGCTGTCGTAGAGGTTCTGAGGGGCGAGAGCCCAGTCAGCAACACCAGGCCCCTGGGACCCTCCCGGGGCTATTTGGCGGGGGGGGGGGGAGGGCAGGGGGCAGGGGGAAGGAATGCGACGGGGATGGGGGGAGAGATGGAGGGAGGAGGGGGAGCAGGGGGAGAAAAGGAAAATAGAAGGCAGAGGAGTGGAGGGAGCCTTGGGGAGGAGAGAAAGGAGGCAAGACAGAAAAGATGGGAGAGAAGACACCATTGTTAAGATCTGCTGAGTTATCAATGACAGAAACAGACACGGAGGTGGAGGATGAGGCAGACCAAGACCCTGAAAGTCAGAGGGCCGAGACAGAGGTAGGGAAGAGAAACAGAGACAAAAAAGAGGCAGCGGGAGAGAAAAGAAATGGTGGAAAGGCGGAACCCCAGGTAGGATGCTCAGGCACTGGAGACCCACGGGGAGGGCTGTGGACTGTGGGGAGGACAGGGGGCCTGACCCTGAGCAGCTCCTCAGGCAGGTCCCCGCCCTCGTTGATGCCCCGGTTCATGGCCACAAAGCGCTCCAGGCCCGGCTTGTCCCGGACGTTGGGATTGTGCAGGCTGGTGTTCAGCATGATCACAGCAAAGGACAGCACATAGCAGGTGTCTGCAGAGGTCAGGGTGTGAGGACACAGCTAAGTGGGCCCCCACTGCCTCCCGCCCCGGGCCCAGCCCCTCCTCTCCAGGCCCCAGGGGTCCGGGCGCCCACCTGTGGACTGGAAAACCCCGGGGTTACACAGGCAGTATCGCTGGGCAAAGGCTTCCATCATCCGGTCAATCTTCTGGGCCTCTCCAGGGAGGCGGAAGCTCCACAGAAACTGCCTGAATCAGAGAGGGGCAAGGTGCAGCTGTCAGGACAGATGGAGCCACTTTCCCGCGCTCAGTTCCACAAAACCTGTGACCTTAGCAGCTGTTCTGGGAATGGACACATGATCTAATCTGACCAATGAGCAATGACTCTGGGCCTTTTGTGGATTTAAGGGCTGACTGTTCTCTTTCTCCTAAGTTTGCTAAAGAGGCCTGCAGGATGGCAGAGGCTGTTATCACGTGGGAGCAGGGCCTGCAGCGAGCAATGCCAGCACGGTGGCGAGCACAACCGAGAGATAAAGCTGTCCTTCAGATACCATTTGAACATCTGTATATAGCTACAACCTGAAGGCCCCACCACAGGCTTTTGTGTTACATGCAGCAACCAAGTCCCCAAATTTTGTTTCTGTTTTAGTTCTGAGCAGGCGTCATCACTTGTAAAGGCGGCCTGACAGGCATGTCCCTGCCCTGCCAGTCCGTGCCTCTCACCTGAGGGCCTGCACCAGATTGAGGTCGGTGAACTCATGCAGATCCACAAAGGCGTGCAGCACGGCCAGGTTCAGCTCTTCCCTGGGAGGACAGGGGCAGGCATTCAGAAAAGGCATTTGGGAAGGTGGGAGTGGACCCAGCACTGGGGAGGCCATCACTTCTGCACCCAGTGCTGGTCTGGCCCCAGGGCAGGGGCACGCAGAACATGCTCTTGGGAGGATCATCTGTTGTAAGAGCCCTGGTTGGCTGACCCTTTGCACAGAGAAATGCAGCCAACATGTGCTCTACCTACTGTCGTCTCTCAGCTAATCCCAGGCTCCTCAGATGTCCAGAGATGGCCCTAACCCGCAGACATCCGCACAGTCCCCATACCCCAAATGTCCACTATACGTTCCCCTCAATGCCAGATGTCCCCCGCTGCCACATATCTCAGTTGTCCACAGATGTCCCCACATGCCCCACACACAGAAGGTTCCTAGACATCAGTTCCCACATTCTTAGTCCTCACACACCTCAGATGTCCAGAAAGTTCCATCCACTCTAGAGATCCATACCACCCCGAAGTGCCCAGACACCCAGGGTCCTGTGCACCTCAGATGTTCAGATGTTCACAGATGGTCCCAGGCTTCCCTGACTTCCCAGAATGCCTTCCTGCATCTTACAGTCTAGACCAGTGGTTCTCAACCTTCCTAATGCCGCGACCCTTTAAGACAGCTCCTCGTGTGGCGGTGACCCCCAACCATAAAATTATTTTCGTTGCTACTTCGTAACTGTAATTTTGCTACTGTTATGAACTGTAATATAAATATCTGATATGCAGGATGTATTTTCGTTGTTACAAATTGAACATAATTAAAGCATAGGGATTAATCACAAAAACAATATGTAATTATATATTGTGAAATATTTATTTCTAATTACAAATAAATGAAATTTTGTCTTGAATCGTTGTGTAGCATGGGTAACAGTCTTAATATAACAACAGTAAACTACATGGCTACACTTTGCTACACCGAGGAGCGAGGAGCGGTGTGTTGGTTCCTAAGACCATGGGAAATAGGTGTTTTCCAATAGTCTTAGGCGACCCCTGTGAAAGGGTCATTCGACCTCCAAAGGGGTCTCAACCCACAGGTTGAGAACCGATGGTCTAGACAGTCCCCACCTTCCCGACACTCACAGATGGTGCCTGTGCACTGCTATCCAGGCTCATGTATCCGAGACTTCTAGGCAGTCCCTGTACACCCTGAGTCCACAGAGGTCCCCTACTCCCAGATTTCCACAGGATCTCCAGGCTCCACAAACCTCCACTGCTAATCCCTAAACTGTCAAGCTGTCTACACAGTTCCCATGCACATCAGTGGTCTACCCAGTTCTCATATTCCTGACACATGCCTACGGGTTTTCTCCTGTCCCCAGGCATAAATGGTCCCCACACTTCCCAGATGTCCACAGAAGGTCCCCCTGCTCCCAAGATGCTCACAGTCGGTCCCTAGGTTCCCCAGATAGCCCCAGGCTTCCCCAGGCCCCGGTGTCAGCCCAGCCTATCATAGTTCAGTCTAGGGTCTCTCCTCAGGAGAGGAGCTTGCAGTGAGCTGGATGCCAGAGATTGAGGGGGGGAGAGGCCGAGAAGTGGGGCGGGATCTCACCTCTCCCCCAGGTAGTCCCCGATGGCCGTCTTGTTCAGGCCCTCGCCCTTGTACAGGAAGCGGGCGATCTCTTCAGGTGTGTTCTGCAGAAGTTCATTCTCCACCAAGAACTGGATCCCCTAGTGAGTGGGAACCGGGTCTCAATGCTAATGTGCTGACAGCTACTCCTACCAGCTCCCCAGAAATCTCAGCACCCAGACCCATCGCGTGCTGAATGGGCCAGGTGCCATTTTCAGGCTTCTCACAGGCCTTTAAATAGCATTCCTCCCACCTCATAGCATACAGCCTTGGCACCTACTGTTCCCTCTGCCTTTGCCTGGTTAATTCCAGCGCCGAGAGCAGGGTCTGGCAAGGAACATGAGCTCAGTGGCTGTTTGCTGAAGGACTGAACATGCTACACTGCTTGGGGCAAGAGGAATAATGTAAGAAACTCAGTGAGCAGCAGTCCTTCAAGAACTGTGAGGGCCATCCCTCAGATGGGACCCTGGCCTCCGCTGCTCTCCTGACACCACGAGGACCTCCATTATAGCTCCATCTCGCTCTGCACTGTGGCAACCTTGTCTAGGGGCTCCCTGAAGGCCAAGCAGAGTCGACCACTCTCTAGGTGCCAAGCACTGGCTAGCTGAGGGGCAGGCCCAAGGGAGGCAGGAGGAAATGGGCATAAACTGCATGACTGAACAGACAATTGCCTTTCCTCCACCGGTGAACACTGGCTTTTCCTTGAAGCCTGACTTGAGTATCTCCTCCTCAAGGAAGTCCTCCCTGATGCCCAGGCTCCCTCTGAGTGTCCACAGCCACTGGGCCTATCATGACACCACTGAGCATGTCCTTGACTCTGTTTCCTATCAGACATGTGCTCCTCCTGGGACTCTAGGTGACACCAGAAGTGGGTCCAGAAATATGAACAAGAAGGGGAAGAGGATCATCCAGCAGAGGACACAGCACAAGCAAAGGTCAGCAGGCTGGAGCACTTGGGTTAATGTCCAGAGAACAAATGGATAGTGGATCTCGAAATCCAGGGATTGGGATCAAGTCTGTCCCCCTAAAATAGGCCTTTAACCATCACACTACTGGGACCTGGAGGTGCCAGAAACCCATCAAGATGTCTGCCAGGCTGACCCCAGCCCTGTGGCCTCAAGCACCTTCTTGGGGTCCATGTTGAATTTCTTCCTGCCCATTGCCATCTTCCGGTTCCGCTGCAAGGTCTTACTGCAGAGGCAGAGAGCAGGGGGTGAAGGGTCAATATCTGAGCATCCCTGGCCCTGGCTTGGCCCCATGACCCCCAAGTTCGCCATTCCAGTTCTCACCTGCCCTCATTGGCCTCCAGACCCTCCACCTCGCTCATGGCTTCGCTGAGCTCCTCCCGCAGGCGCTGGATCTCCACCAGCAGCTCCTGCTTCCGCCGCCGGATGTTTTCCAGCTCCATCCGCTCCTCTGGAGTCAGGTCTGGGGGCTCTGGGGGTCAGGGGTTGGAGGTCAGTTCTGGGGACTGGAAGCCTGTTTTCCTGCAATCTGGATTTTACAGGACTAGGGGGCCTGACCCTTAGGTTCAGAGGGAGGATGAAGATGAGGGTCAGGTCTCCTATGTCTGCCGGGAGAAGGGGCTGGGGGCCTGGACTCCTCACTCCAGGGAGGAAAGGCTGAGGATCTGGCCTCTTTTGAGTCCTGGGGAAGAAGGGGACCCGAGTCTGAAGGAGAAGGGGACTGCAAGTCTGAATGGTTGGCTCATTACTTGGAAAGGGACGGAGGCCTTGGTTTTTAACTTCCATTCTTAGCGATGTAGCCGGGGCCTGGGTGTCCGGGCTCCTGGGTCCATGCAAAGTAACTAAGGCAGGGGCAGCTGATGACAGCTTGCAAGTTAGGGGAGGGGGCGGGGCATCAAACACCACGGTCTCAGGGGGGTCTCCGGAGCCCCAAGTTTTCTCCCTTCTTCCTCAGCCCCCAGGAGCGCCCCCTCCCTGCTCCCAGCAGGCACTGGGCTCGCCCGGCCCCTTCAGGGGGAAGGGTGCCACCGCGGCCGCCACTCCACCGCTCATCCCGCCCCTCCCGCCGCCACCGGAAACAGGATCGGCCCAAACAATGGCCTGGAACGCCCCGCTCTCGGGCCCGCCGGAAGCCCGTCCCGAGCCCCACAAAAACGAGGCGGCGGCGGCGACGGTGCCGAGCAGCGACGAGAGGCGCGCGCCGGGAGGAACGTCCGCGGCGGAACGTTGGGGACAAGGGGCTTCATCCGCCCCTTGCCGGCCCCACCCCTCGCCGACCTACCGTAGACACCGTCCTCCATGGCGGCTAGGAAGCCCCGCGGGGAGTCCGGGGCGGTCCCGCCAGTCGGGCCTGGTTCCGCGTTGGCCCGCGGGCTCGGGTGAGCCCGCTCAAACGCCCCGGGAGCCACCGCCGCCTCCTCAGCGCCAGTCCTCAGCGCTGAAAAGACTCTCCCTTCGCCTCCCAACCGCCCCGCCAGTAGGGACCGCCCCTCGTTTTGACACCGCCCAATCCAGTCCGGGCCCTCCCGTCTGCTCCGCCCACGATGCCCAAGGACCGTTCTCGTGGGCCAATCAGCGCGCAAGGAGCAGACTAGGAGTGTCGGCTGGAGACAGACGGTCCCTCGAGCCAATCAGGGTGCGCGCCGAGGACTGGGCACCGCCTCTGAAACAAAAGAAGTCACTTGGCTGGCTTGCCCGCCTATGAGAAGCCGCAGAAGGGAGTTGCTTGGAGGCGGTACTACGTGGGAGCAAAGAGAGCTCCGCCTGCGCCGGGACTTCGGGCAACAGGATGCTATTTCCACCGAGCCCGGGCGCTGGTGGTGCGTTGCTGGGGAGTCGGTACTTCGTTAGTCCTGTTCAGAGGGCGGGCCCCCAGCTGTCGGTTGTTTCTGAGCCACAGCTCCTAGCAACCAAGCTTCCTTTTGACGACAGCTGTTGCCACGCAACCGGGAGCAGCTTTGGCTCACTTTTTTTTTTAATTTAAATTCTTTATTGTTGAAAGTATTACATATGTCTCCTTCTCTCCCCCCCCTCATTGACCTCTCCATGGCCACTCCCACCCCAGCACATGCCCTCACCTCTCTACTGTCTGTGATCATTGGTTATGCGTATATGCATGTATACAAGTCCTTTTTTGACACACACACCCCTTCCCTCTCATCTTTCTTTTGGCCTCTTTTCTCCCTCTCCGGCCCCTCCGTTCTCCAGACTTTTACCCCCTCCCGTCCACCCCAGCCTCTTCAGAGTTAAGAAGTGGTGGAAAAAAGACTTATTCTGTCTTTTACATGTTACACTATTTGGTCCGGTTAACATGACTCAGTGGTTGAGCGTTGATCTATGAACGCTCATTGTTCAATTCTGGTCAGGGCATTTCCCTGGGTTACTGGGGCGTGCAGGAGACAGCCAATCAACGATTCTCTCTCATCGTTGATGGTTTTTTTCTCTCTCTCCCTCTCCCTCTCTTTCTGAAATCAATAAAAAAAAATATTTTTTTAAATGTTACACTGTTTGGTATCTGTTAAGGAGAATGGGACAATAGGAAAAGCTAAATATAGTGAAAGCACAGGCCCCGCCATCGCGCTCAAGCACCTCCCTCTTTCCCTAATATTCCTCTCCTTATTGTAGCATCCTCCCCGGAGGACAACTTCCCTTTCCTCAGCACCCTCCCACCTGCTCTGATTCCTTATCCACTTCTCAGGGTCCTTTCCCTCCTCTCCAACTCGCCTCCCTTCAGGTGCACCCCAGCTCTCATACTCTTGCTCCCCTCCTTCCTCTCAGAGTCCTCCTGCATCTGAGGCTCTAACCCCACCCCACTTTCATCCCCATGCCTGCAGGCAGAACAGGTGCAGGACCCTGAGCAGAATGGAGAAACTGGGCACTCTGTCATCAGCAGGTCCCTAATGGGGTCTGAGGTGGTGTTGGGACTTGTCCTCATTCTCGGCCCATGGGCTAGGCAGGGGGAGACAGATTCAGAGTTGGGATCTAGTTAAACTGACAGATTAGACATGGAGCTTCCTAATCTCACTGACATTTAGCACTGGCCCAGGACCTGCCCTCCCTAGTGGAAACCCAGGCTGTGCCAGCCACGACCCCACTCTCCGTCCAAGCAGAACCCTTTCCCTGTCCCTTCACCTCACACTTAGCATTCTTCTCCACCCCTATTCCCATTGTCCCCAGTCCCTATCTCAGCCTCCCTGAACTGAGAGGGCAGCCAGCTAATTAATCCCATCCGGTTATTACATGGGGATTCTGAAGGATAAAGGGAGGTGAGGAAGCCAGAAGGGAAGACCTGGGTTGGTGCAGCACCTGGGCAGGCTGGTGGGCAATGACAGTGCCTGCCCTCAGTCCTGGGACACAGGCATTGGTTGGTTTAGCAGCTGCTTCTTGCCTGCTGGGCACTTGGGTAGATAGAAGCATGGGCAGTGGCCAGGCCCCAGAAGCACACTCACAGACACCACACCAGGCTCCCAATGATTTAATCTGGGGGACGAGTCTCCCCCCTAACCACATCCTTGCCCCTGGTATTCAGAGCTACCTCCTGTTTGCCAAGCTGGACGAGGGAGGCATTGATTCTGGCCCTTAGCCACAGCCCAGCCTGCCCTATCATTCAGATGTCCAAATTCAGAGCTGGCCTCCAAGAGCACCTCCCATCCCTGGAAGGTCATACATCCTGGCACCAGGGAGAGCTGGGAAGTCTCTAGGACCCTCAGCCCCAGGTCCCCCTCACTGAAGTGAGGAAGCATGCCTGTGGAAGGGCCCTTGGAGAAGTTCAAGTTCCAATGCCCCATTTTTACAGATGAGGAAACCGAGGCGAGGAAAGAGGAGTGATGTGCCCAGCTGTACAGAGCTAGGATTTAGAACAAAGCTTCCTGTGTCCTTATGAAGGATTCCGTTCCAATGAGCTCAAACTCCATTTCTAACCCCTCTGTAAGAACCATGGAGGCAGGGGGGAATAGATCTCTGTATTTATATTCTATAATATATATATATATATATATACATATATATACATATATATATGTATATGTATATATATATATATATATATATATATTATAGAATATAAATAATCTTTAAGAAATAGATACACATCACTAGGTGTAGGATTCCAGAGCATTGTAGTCTCACCAGCCATGGTCCTCTCCTTTCCCTTGCCCAGTAACTAGCTCTGTTATCCACAGGGTCTTGTCTGGGCCCTCACCTTCAGGTCAGCCCAGAAATGCTGTCTATCAAGTCCTGAGTCCAAATGTTATAGGAGCCAACTAGAACTTCCAGGTTTTGATAATGTACAACTCTGGATCCCTGAAGCCTTGGTTCCTTTTGGCATTACAGAACCACAAAGAAGTTATCTAGAATCGCCACTCCTTCCTTGACTGTGGTCAATCTAAGCCACGGAATCTTGATTCCTTTGGACATTCTAGAATGGCACTTTAAAAAAACATCTGTGGATCATTTAGAAACATCGATTCTCCCCTTGCTTTGATATTCTACAGCCACAGATCTGGAGTTATCTAATTCAAGAACTCCCTATCTGTCACTTTAGTCCTTCTAAACCAGTGGTTCTCAACCTTTCTAATGCCGCAACCCTTTAATACAGTTCCTCATGTATTAAAATTATCTTCTTACTACTTCATAACTAATTTTGCTACTGTTAATGAATCATAATGTAAATATCTGTATTTTCTGATGGTCTTAGGAAATGTTCCTCATCCCAGAGAGTCGCGACCCACAGGTTGTGAACCGCTAGCAGGATCACCCAAGACCATCAGAAAACACAGATATTTACAACAGTCGCAAAATTAGTTATGAAATAGCACGAAATAATTTTATGGTTGGGGATCACCACAACATGAAGAACTATATTAAAGGGTCGTGGCATTAGAAAGGTTGAGAACCACTGCTCTAGACCAACATTCTCCATTGTTTTGTGCATTCTAGAAACACAGCTCTTTAGTTTTTGGAGTACTTAAACTCTCTAAGGTCAATCAGATGAACAGTCTCAAAACATGGACTTTCTGGAATCACAGGTCTTTTCTTGACTTGCAATCATCATTCCAGGTCAATCAAAATAGTCCTGAATTCTTGGAGCATTCCATGCTTTTTACTCCTTAGGTGGCCTAGAAGATGACTTGCTACTTGGTTGGCTGAGTCGAGACACAATGCTCTCTCCCTCGACTATTAGACCAATCCAGACCTATAAACTCGCGATCCCTCTCTCGCTGCTTGGGAACTGCTGACTTCCTCCCTCAGAGGTAGTCTATATTACTGATTCCTGACCCTGCTCAACAACCCAAGCCAGCCATAGAGAAGAATCTGGAACCACCAGTCCTTGCCTCCTGGGTGGTCCAGAATCCTGGATCCCTTAGCTCTGGTGAGACTGAGGAATCAGGCCGATAAAGGGGTCTCAGGAGGGAGCACGCAACGCAGAGGAATGAAGATCCAGTGTGTCCTCCGTGGGTCCACTAGGCAGGCAGAACTTCACCAGCTAATAATTTACCCAGCAGGCCTGTTGGTCCCAGGAGAGGGCCCAGTCTCTCCATTTTGCAACCTCTGCAAAGGAGCTACAAATGGGGGACACCAGCTGGTATCATGCGGGCAGGGTCAGAGACAGGGTTGGTGTGAGTACTCGGGGGCTGGCAGCCCCCTCTTCTGCCTCTGATTCATCTCCCTCCTTGGTTTCCTCTTCCTCCTGGCAGCAACTCAGAGCAAGTTCGTTCTCATAACAAAATGCAGTCAGAGAGTCAGGGAAGCTAGACTTGGGGCTGTAGGAATCCCGCTCTGCCTGCTCATCCAGCTCCTTGGCGCTGCAGACTGGTGTCCCAGGGACCTCATAAGTGCGGTGGAAGTGGCGATAGTCCACCTCATACTGGGAACCACGCTGGAAGAGGACTGGCTCAAAACGATGGCCCCAGAGCAGCTCACCGGGGAGGTAGGAAGAGCGACACTGCGTAGTCATAGCCGTGGCCTCCACCATGCCCTCAAGGATGACCACTAGCTCAAAGTCGGCCCGGGCCAGCTCTGCCCGCCCTAGTTCATAGAGAGGACTGGAGGAGTCGATCTCGTGTACGATGGTGATGGGAGACACCAGGAAGATGCGGTCAGTGCCGCCGTCGAAGCCCACGTCCACGTCTTGGTGGTCCAGCGGTATGTATTCACCTTCGGGGGTCACCCGAGGCTGCAGCAAAAGACAAGGGGCCCAAGACAGATGCAGGGAGATGGAAGGAGACAAGAGATGATGATAGGAAGCAACGGGCATGCAGAAAAAGAGAAGAGTAGAAACTGGTAGAGGGGTGAGGGTGGGGGGAGAAGAACCCAGAGAGAGGGGGGTGAGGCCCAGGGAGAGGAAGATGGAGGCTCAGAGAAAGAGGGGACAGAGACCCAGAGATAAAGAGAGAGAGACAGAGACTCAGGGAGTTTGGGGATAGAAACCGAGGAAGATACAGGGAGAGAGGAAGAGAGGGACAGAGTGATATTGGCAGAGCCACCGAAATCAGCAAAGCAGAGATGAAGTTAAAGAAAGAGAAGAGAAAAATGACATCCAAGCAGCAATTGGAGAAGCGGAAAAGAAAAAACGGCTTTCAGTGAAGAGAGAAAGACAAACCAGGATGACAATCTAGTTCCAATATCCTGCGTACCCCGCTGCTTCATGCCAGCCCCTGGGCACTCTGCACCCCACCCACACCCCACCCCAAGCCCTGCAACCCTGTTCATGTGGTGGAAATGAGGGTATGCAGCCCATAGGCAGGCATTGGCAGTTTCACCCCACCTACCCATTGGTTCCATACCCATCTCCCAGGCCATGTCAGCACCCCATAGGCTTCTGGGATAGACAATATCTCTCCCAGGTCATGAGTCCTGGTGTCTCAGTCAAGCAGGAGAGAAAGTGGGAGGGTGGGGCCCATTCTCTCCCACCCAGCTGTCTCCGGAGACCCCAGGCGCTGCTGGCAGCTGTAGTTCCCACTACCACCTAGTTCTTCCTCTCACCCAAGTACACGCTCAGCCCAAGGTCAAGTGTCTACTTGGACAAGGGCAGCTAGTCTCAGAATTTGGACAGTTTGACCACAATTCTAGAAACGCTAAAGCAAAGAAGTGCCTTTTTGCAGAGCACTGGAGAGAGCCACTACCCCCGGAGCCAATGGGAGTTGTTGTTTTATTTGTTTGTTTTTGCTGAAAAGCTAAAATTCAAGAGTGTCCCAACCCTGGCTCTGTACGCCTCCAAGCAGGAGGCTGGTGGGACAGGCTGGGCCGCTGAGATGGGAACAAAATTTCCCACAAAGGCTGCAGGACCCCATCCCCAGAGGCCATGAACAACTGTGTTCCAGGGCTGCTTAGGTGTGAGCTGCATTTCATCCTCGGACCTATATCTCCTCAATCCCACAGGGACAGGGCTCAAGTCATAAGCCGCTGCGACTTACACCACCCGCAAAACTACACGTCCTCACACCACCTCTCCCAGGCACTTTCCCAGACCCCAGAGGTATCCGGGTTCAGAGCCTTTACAGGCCTCGCAAGGTTTAGATTTCCCACAATTCCATAGGGGGCCCTTCAAACCCCAGAAAGCTCTTTGTGTCTCAAACTCTGTCTCAAGTCTAGGGTTTACATCTCCTACAACTGCTCTGGGACTCAAACTCCAGCTACAAGTAAGTAAGAGGGGCCCTGTCCGAGAGACTGCTGGGAATTGTAGTCCATGCACCCTCCACGTCCAGTGCATGCCTTGCCCTCAGGCCTACATCTCCCACAATCCCCAGGGGCACCCCTCCATTTTGCAACCTGATTCCTGACCCCCGCTCAACAACCCAAGCCAGCCATACGGAAGAAATCTAGAACCTATCGTGAGGCTCAAATAAGAAAATTCACGTAAAGTGTTCACAACTCCCCTCCTCCCCCTGCCTCCTGTGAAAGGCCCTTCCCTGTCTCTCTGGGCCTTGGCCTCGCACCTGCAACAGCTGGGCCCGCACGTGGGCCTCGACCAGGTGGCTGCGGCGCAGGTTTCCCACGCGCCACATGAGGCAGAGGCGGCGGTCGCGCACAGCCACCACGGCGTTCTCGCTGAAGATGAGCGTCTCGTTGCGCTTCTTGGGCTTGGCCATCTTGGCCATGACAGCGCCCACGACGAAGGCATCGAGCACGCAGCCAGCGATGCACTGCAGCACCACGGCGGCCACGGCGGCCGGGCACTCCTCCGTGACGCTGCGCACGCCGTAGCCGATGGACGTCTGCGTCTCCAGCGCGAAGAGGAAGGCGGCCAGGAAGCTGGCCACGTGGGAGAAGCAGGGCGCGGGCGGGGGCGGCGCCGCCAGGTCACCGTGCAGCGAGGCGATGAGCCAGAAGGCCAGGCCGAAGAGCAGCCAGGAGGCGAGGAAGGAGCAGGAGAAGAGCAAGCACATCCAGCGCCAGCGCACGTCCACGCACGTGGTGAACAGATCGCTCAGGTAGCGCGCGCCCTGGCCGCCCAGGTTCACGAAGCGCACGTTGCAGTGGCCATCCTTCTTCACGAAGCGCCCGTGGCGCCGCCCCGCCGGCCGCCCTGCCGGCGCCCATCCGTTGCGGCACAGCCCGGGCCCGGCCTCCTCATCACCTGCCCTGCTGTCCCCCGATTCCAGGGCGCCGCTCAGGCGGCGCAGGGCCTTGGTCAGGCCCATTGGCAGGGACAAGCCCTCCACTTGGGCTAGTGGGGGGCGGGCGCCCCGAACCTGTAGGGACAAAAAGTGGGCAGAAACGTCAGAGGCGCCAGGAATGGGCGGGCATGCTCCCCTGGGCCCCGGTGGCCTCATCTGGCAAATGGGTGGAAGGATGCTCACCTTGAAAGTCACAACAGTACAGCTTCAACAACCGTGACAGCAATACTTGTAATGACAGGAGCTACTTGTACAGCAACAACAGCGACGGAACTATAGCTATAACAACACCATTGTAAGCCACAACAATGTGTAAGCCGACACCTACAATGCCACACATTGTTATGAACACTTTACGTGAATTTTTTTATTTGAGCCTCACAACACTATAGGCATTATTTTCCCAATGTACAGATGAGGAAACTGAGGCACAGAATGTTTAATGTGCCCAAGGTCACAGCTGATTAAACAGGTTGAGTGCTAGCAGTCTAGCTCCAGAGCCCAAGCTCATAACCAACTAAGGGGTCACTGGCTATCAGCTTGGAGTCAGTATGGGGAGATGAGCTGGAGCCCTGAGGTCCCCATGGTTCAAAAACAAGCTCAGGCCCTGGCCCGGGGGCTCAGTTGGTTGGAGCATCCTCCCATACACCCAAAGGTCTCAGGTTTGATTCCCAGTTAGGGTACAAACCTCGGTTGCTGGTTCGATCCCCGGTGGGGCTGCATGTTTCTCTCCCTCCCCCATCTCCTCTCTTCCTCTCTCAAATCAATAAAAATATATCCTCAGGTGAGGATTAAAACAAAACAACAACAAAAAACAAGCTCAGAAAGCACAAGCAACAAAAGGGGAAAAATGAACTTCATCAAAGTAAATACTTTTGTGCTTCAAAGAACATTAACAAGGTGAAAGAGAACTCACTAATGGGAGAAAATAGTTGCAAATCATATTATCTAAGAAATTTGTATCCAAAAATATATAAAGAGTCTTACAGCTCAATAATAACAAGACAACCCAATTTTAAAATAGGCAAAGGATCTGAATACACATTTCTCCAAAAAAGTTATGCAAATAGCCAATAAACACATGAAAATATTGGCATCAGCCATCAGGGATGCTAATCAAAATCACAACGAGATACCACTTCAAACCTACTTAGGATGGTTATCATAATAAACAATATAAAAACAAAACCCAGGCCGAAACCGGTTTGGTTCAGTGGATAGAGCGTCGGGTTCGATTCGGGTCAAGGGCATGTATCCTGGTTGCAGGCACATCCCCAGTAGGGGGCGTGCAAGAGGCAGCTGATCAATGTCTCTCTCTCATCCATGTTTCTAACTCTATCCCTCTCCCTTCCTCTCTGTGAAAAAATCAATAAAATATATTTAAAAAAAAACACACACACAAAAAACCAGAAAATACATGTTGAAAGGATGTGGGGAAATTGGCATCCTCAAGAGTGGAACAGTTCCTTAAATGATTAAACAGAGTTGCCATATGACCCAGCAACTCCACTCCTAGGTATTTCCCAAGAGAAATAAAAAAAAGTGTCCACACAACACTTGTACACACATGTTCACAACAGCACTATTCACTAGAGACAAGGATGGAAACTACCTAAATGGCCATCAGTTGATAAGTGGATAATAAAATGTGGTAGTTCCACACAATGGAGTACTACCCAGTAGTGAAAAGAAATAAAAGTATAGGCACATGGTTGAACCTTGAAAACATTATGTTAAGTGAAAAAAGCTAGTCACAAAAGACCATATATTTTTACAAGTTTTTTTTTTTTAAATTGATTTGAGAGGGAAACATCAATGATGAGAACCATTGATTGGCTGCCTCCTGCATGCCCCCTACTGGGCATCGAGCCTGTAACCTAGGTACAAGCCCTTGGCCAAACAGAACCAGGGACCCTTCAGTCCAAGGACTGACGCTCTATCCACCGAGCCAAATTGGTTAGGGTAAGACCACATATTTTATACTTGCATTTATATGAAATGTCCAGAATGGCAAATTGAGAATGTAGTCTAGTCATGCCTAGGATTGTGGAGATCGAAGGATTGGGCAGTAATAACCAGAGGATACGGCGTTTCTTATTGGGGCGATAAATATGTTCTAAATTTGCCCTCGCTGGTTTGGCTCAGTGGATAGTGTGTTGGCCTGCAGACTGAAGGGTCCCAGGTTCAATTCTGGTCAAGGGCATATGCCCGGGGTTGCAGGCTTGACCCCCAGTGGGGGGCAAGCAGGAGGCAGCTGATCCATGATTCTCTTTCATCATTGATGTTTCTCTCTCTCCTTCTATGAAATCAACAAAAAAAGTTCTAAAATTGTGGTAATTATTACACAACTCTGTGAATGTACTAAAAACCCTTGAATTGTACACTTTAGTGTGTGTTATATGGTATGTGAATTATATTTCAATGAAGCTGTTACAAAAATACACATACACACAAAACAAACAAACCCAGGTTCCCCCTGACTCTCAGACCTTGGGTAAATCTTTGTGAGCCTCAGTTTCCTCAGCTGTAAAATGGGGAAACTGGACTTCTTCGTCAAGGTCAGGAAGGACTTCCAGTCATATATAGACCCAGGGCCCAATCCTGGCTCAGTTGCTGACCCACTATGTGCCGAGACAACTGACTTCCTTTTCTGGACCCTGCATTTACTCATCAATGGGATGGGGATAAAAACCCACCACCTCGAAAGAAAGGATCCAGAAGAAAGACCTTGGGCTTTTGAATGAATCCAGCCCTGTCATTTACTAGCTGGAGGACTGAGGGATGGGACTCACCATCCCTTCCTCAGCCTCAGTTTCCTCATTGGTGAAATGGAGAGAATCTCATCAGCTAGACAGTGTGGAAAGGAGTGGGGAAGGGGCCGGGCACGGACTTGCAGACCTCATCACCCTCCAGTAGCTGCAGGATAACATCTGGCATGCTGGTGGCAGGGACCTATATGGACCAGGGGTGAAATAGTTGGCATATTGGTTCCATCAACATGGACCAAGCACATGCATATGATGTGCCCCTGTGCCAGGCTCTGGGATCCTAATGGGCTTCCAGGTGGGACTGGGGGCACTCAGTTTGAAGAGAGAGCTGTCATTCAATGTCAAGTTCAATACCAAAGGTTCTCCGCCTTCCTTTCCCTAGGCCTCCAGCTCTGCACCTGCCTCCATGACCACCTGGACAGCCCTGCACCTGGGCTTCATTTCACCCATTCCACAGGCAGAGCGGAGGCTCACATAGGTGCACTGGGCTGGCTGTGTCCAGCACCCAGGATGTATCCCACTCTTCTTTCACCCATAATTACTCTGGCTGTGAAGAGATGGTTTGCCAAAGAGGGGGAAATTGAGGCTGGTCCCTGAAGGCAGGATCCAGGACCTGGATCCTGACCTAGACATTTGTAGTCCTCTCCTGCCTGAAGTCCCCACTCTGTACTGTGTGCCACAGATGACAGGGTAGGGAGGCAAACTGGCCTCCCCCCGACCCAGCACCCGGCTGGGGCCTCCTCATACCCTCACCTGAATCTAACCACAACCCTGGGGGCTTCGCTTTCCACAGGCAATAGCTACTGGTCCTTCCCTCGGCTCAGGTCCCTCAGTGGGAAAATGGCAAGCCCTGGACTCCCCCTTGGGCCCTTGGGTGCCAAAGCCTGAGCCATGGAGCACGGACCCCTTAACATGGGTGGTCCTGAGCACCTGCCATGTCCTGGGCCTCAGGATGAGCTCCTTGGATGTCCCCGCCCACTCCAGGGCTCCACCAGACCCCACTGCTCACCTTCTGTTTAGGATGCTGGGAGGTGAGGGTCACTGCTCTGGGCCACAGCATGGGGAACAGGCGGAGACCCGGCCAGATCCTTGGAATGCCAGGTTGGGGTGCCAGTTTGGGTTCTGCACCTTTCCAACCCAGGCCTCTGCCTCCCAAATAAATCGAGGCCCACACTCAGCCCAACAAGGCCGACACAAGCGTGTCCATTTCCCAGAGCAGATGGGGCAGGAGCTTCCCCTCCAGGGGGCCTATCTGCACCCAACATGGCCCAGCTCCCATGGGTGGATGCTACTCGGACTCAGGGGGACCCCCTGCCCCACAAGAGCAGGCCGGAGGGAAAGACTCCAGAGCCTGAAGTCCTCCCCACCCCCCTTCTGACCTGCCCAAGGAGAGCAGCTTAATGTTTCCATATAAAGGAGACAGGGGGCTTAAGGTGCCTTAACTTCAGGTCTAAGTCACTGCCTAATCTGAGGCCAAGAAGCTCTACCCTCAGGCCCAACCTCCCTCCCTTCCTCCCCAAAGAAACACCTTCACACTCTCCCGAGAGCCTGGGTATTTCCCTTACCCTCACCCGCAGTGGGGTCTGGGAAGCAGGTGGAGGGCAGAGACTGATAGGAGGGGTGTGGGGCAGAGCCTGGGCAAAGACAAGGGTTCAGAATCAGAGATGAGCAGAAGAGAGGGAGCCTGAGAGAGAACAGAGATGGGGGTGGTGCTGGAGAGACCCAGAGGGAAGGGCATAGGGACAGAGAAAAAAAGGGACCCAGACAGAGGGATAGGGACTCAGAGGGAGGGGGACAGAGATCCAGAGGGAGGCCAACAGAAAGTGGGGAGATGGATGGGGACAGAGGCCCAGGGAGAGAGGCACAGCAACATAGGCAGATGAGCAATTGGGAAAGCCATGGAGATGGTGTCATAGGAAAGGGGAAGATGCAGAGATGGAGGCAGAGACCAATGGAAGACAAGAGATGAGCAAGAAAGAGGCTCCATTGAGATGGAGGATACGGGGTGGGGGCTGGGGGGCGGGGCAGTGAAAAAAGCATAAATGTCTATGGGGTCAGTTGGAGGCACCAAGCTTGAAGGGACTGAGGCTGGACTGTCACCGAGGGTAAGACTGGACCTTTCCGAGGGGGAACAGCAAGGATGGGGGATGCTGGAGTAGATGCCCAAGCAAGGGGGTGGAGGTGGGATGGCCCTCAGCCCCAGGACCCCTGCTCAGGCTTCTGCATGGAGCACATACCTGGTGGGGCGGCCCACCCCCATGCCCTCCACTGGGGGCTCCTCTGTGGGTGCTGATGGCTGCGGTCTGTCCTTAGTCCCAGGGGCCTTGTGCCGGGTGCCCAACCTCTGTGTCCACAGGCGGATCAGAGGCCTGGCCTGAGGGGGGGTAGGGGGTGGGGCCAGCTCAGAGCCGCAGAGGGGGAGCCAGGGAGGACAGCCAGGCAGGCGGCTGGGCTGCAGCCCAGGCAAGCTGGAGAGGTGGCAGAGACACGGGAGGGGGAAGGGACAGTGCATGGGGGCCAGGAGACACGGGAAGACGGGGACACAAATACAGCAGAGAAAGATGGGGACATGGATGAGGGGACAAAAGGGGTGAGATTATGATAAAGGAGACAGTGACTGAAGGAGAAATGGAAGTGCCCTGGTTCTCCCTGCAACAAAGCCTTAAAAAGCTGCGAGTCACAGGTGAGATACCCTCCGGAGACGCGGAGTGAGCCTGGATGGAATAAAATGTAGGGAAGGCAGAGGGGTTGCACCCAATGGGTTGAAGACTGGAGCAGGATTCCTGCTCCTCCCGTTTTTTCAGGGAAGCGGCCAGGAGGACAAGAGTCTCATACATCATGCCTATTCCCGTCATTTATTGGCTCTTAGGATGCCCCCAACCCCTGACTTTCCTCCCTCTACAATGCTGGCCTTCAGCACAAAGGGGAGAAAGACCACGCAGTCCCCACTGGGGAGTCTTGGCCAAACCCTGCTGGCAGAAAGACAAAGAGCAAAGCCTAATTCTCCGGGGGGGTGGGGGGGGGGCGGCCACCCACCCCTCAAACTTGGTCGAGTCATTGCAAAGCACTTGTGTTCCCTGAGGACAAAGGGTCAAGCCAAGTGCCTCAGCTGACAAAATATCCCTAGTAATTGGGGTCACACCAGGCCCACCTTCGAAATGGGCCAACAGTTTCCCCTGAAGGGTAGGGGTGAGTCACGGGGCTGAATCAAGTCTGTGGGTGGGCGGGGCCGCTGAAGACAAACTCAGTGGCTTTAGAGCAGTGGTTGCCGACCGTGGTCAGCCAGGTACTGGTGGTCCACGAGGTCTGAGGTGGGTAACTGCTGCTTCAGAGCGCCGTGCTCAAACCCAGTCCTTTGGCTGGAGGGTTCATCGGGCCAAACCATGTCCCTTTAAAGAACAGTGAGTCAGGCAGAATCCATCATGGTGGCCAGTGGGCCGAGCAAAGTCCTTCTATGGAGGAGCGGTCTGCAGATCTGAATGAGTCTCTTCCAGGAAACCAACCTCAACGTCAACTCCCAAGTGCGCTGCCAGGCCAATGCGGCCAGGCCACACTCAGATGCTGATGGTGCGGAAGACAGTGAAGCCGGACAGGGCGGTGCTGACCAGGACCCCGGGGCACTGTGGGTGCCAGTGCAGCTCCTTCAGGTCTGTCTCGCCCTGGTGCACAAACAGCAGCTGCTGGGGGAGGTCCACCAGCCCGGGGTCGGTCTCTGCGTCGCCCGCCTCGGGGTCCCGCTCCACCGCCAGGTCCCACTGTGTGATCTGGTTGTCTGCACCCGAGGCTGCGAAGACCCCACTGTCCTGGGGGTGCCACTCGACAGAGGTCACAGGGGCCACGTGCTGCTTGAAAGTGGCCACCGGGGAGCCAGACTGTGGGAAAACAGGTGTAGGGGTTTTGAGCACCTCAGCCTGAGTCCTGGGGTACCCCAGGCAGAGAACCCAACCCTCTCCAGCCTCGGGGTTCAACCGGGGCTCCACCCGTGAGTCCCCAAGCCCAGATTCCTTGAAAGGGACAGAGGGGAAGTATAGCTGGTAACAATGGCCTCATGTCCCAGGGGCTGCTGGAACCCTGGTTTTACCTGCACTGAAGCCCGTCCCTGGAAGGGGTGTCCTCCCCACTGGTCCTATGACCTTAAAGGGGCAGAAGCAGGGCGCCCAGGCCAGGAGCAGCAGATGCAAAAAACCAAGAAGCTGCTTTTCCTACACAAAGGGGCTAATTTGGAGAAGTGTCTCCAAAGTTCCAATCAACTTGGCCATGTGACCTGACCATGCACCTGCCTTGGGGATTGGAAACCTTTTCTAGAAACTTCCCAGGAGTGATTCTAGAGAACCCATTCCACCGCCAGGGAGAAAGATTAGAACACAGTGGTCCCGGGAAGGCACAGAGCCCTATGAAGTGAGGGCTTTGCTCAGAGGAATCCTAGATACAGCAAGTCTTCCTGTCCAGAAGCCCTCTCAGCACGACCATCAGCACGTAGCTGGACCACAATGTCACCCCTGCTCCTGGCCTTTCTATGCCTGCGCCTTGCCTGCAGTGAGGGAGATGGGCTCCGGAAGTCTCTGCCTCTTGTCAGCTCTCCAACTGGTAGAAAGGCGCTCCACATCAGCCACAAGCCATCCTCCTCCTGAGCCTGCTTCCTTATCTGTAGCCCGAAGGGGCTGGGCCCAGTGAAAGGGCGCTCTCAACTCTGGCGACTAAGACCCCTTCAGAGGGCAAACCCACAAATCCCAGTGGCCGCTGGGAACAGGAGCTTCTCCAGGTGCCTCGCTGGGAACATACCTTGAACTGCCGCAGGTCCCACACCTTGAGGGACCCGTCATCCCCGCCGCTGAGCAGGAAGGGCTCCCGGCGGCTCCAGTTGATGACGTTGACGTCCCCATCATGGGCGGCGGCAGTGGTGAGCATGCAGGCCTTGCTGGGGGCAGCCCGGATGTCCCAGATGCGAATGGAGGCGTCAGCTGAGCAGGAGCTGAAAACCTGGAAGAGGAGTCTGAGTGACTGGGGTTCCCTACACCCCACCCGAGACCAGGTCCTAGTAGTGGGCCCCTCACTAGGACTTGCTCCAGCCCCTCCTCCTTTAAGATCCAGGAATCCAGCCCAGCCGGTGTGGCTCAGTTGGTTGACTACTGACCCAGGAACCAAGAGGTCACTGGTATGATTTTCAGGTAGGGCACCTGCCTGGGTTGCCGGCATGGTCCCCAGTAGGGGGTGTGTAGAAAGCAGCCGATCAACGATTCTCTCTCATCATTGATATTTCTATCTCTCCCTTCCTCTCTGAAATCAGTAAAAATACATATTAAAAAAAAGATGCAGGAATCCAGACCCCGGCCTTGCCTCACCGTGTCCTCGGTCGGGGACCACTGCAAGTCCTCCACAGAGCGTGTGTGGCCCACGAAGGGCCGCTGGTCTACGTGCCAGGAGCCGCCATCCGTGGGCGTCCAGAGATGGATGTTCTTCTGACAGTCACCAGTCAGCAGGCGCCCTGGGGAGTCAGGAAACTCCCTGGTCCCAGCTGGTCCAGTGCAGTCCCCTCCCTGGACCAGTACCCACCCTGCTGCAGACACTGCTCCCTTCTGCACCCCAGGACCAAGTGCATACCCCAGGGACTCACCGGGCACACGGGGGGACCAGTCCAGTGCAAAGCCCTCGCCCATATGGCCAGTGAAGGCGAAGATAGGCTTCATGCGAGACTGCTCATCACGGAGGAAGGTGGCCAGGGCCTGGGGGTCATCGACCACCTGCAGAAGCCGCCGCAGTGCAAATACCTCCACCTGGCCCTTCTCTGACCATACCCCGGCCACTGGCTCCTCGCCCAGCCAAGACACCTGTGGGGGGAGGAGCAAGAGGCTCAGGTTGGTGACCAACAGCTTCTAGCACCCCTGAGAACTAGGACTGCAGTTCCTCAGACCCTCCACCCCCAGGGCTCGGACAACAACCCCCAGAATCCTTTGCATGAAAGGACCACAGTCTGCAAGACTAGCTTGGTATCTGGGACAACACCCCACCCTGAAGTAGAGTGATGGTGGTGGGAGAACAAAATTCCTTCAAGACTTCTGGGAATCAGGGCTGTAATTCCCACCAGCACTCATCAGACTCCTGTTCTCTGCTACCCCCTCAATGTCAGAGTCACAGGCCTCAGGCCTCAGTCCATTTACTCATGGGGATCCTGTTCAGCCTTAGGCTTTCCAGTAGTACGTAGCCCGACCTCCTTCTTGAACTCCAGACACATGTCACACTGACCATTCAAACCTCAGGAGATCAAAGCCAAGCTCCTCAGTGCCGACTGCAACCTGCTCCTCCCCAAATTGTAGGCCCTATTATTGACTTGTCTCTTCCTCAGCCCGACACCTATGCTGATTCCACTAAAAATGCACCACTTGGCCCTGGCTGGTGTTACTCAGTGGCTACAGCATTGATCGGTGGACCAAAGGGTCCTGTGTTTGATTCTGGTCAAGGACACATACCTTGGTTGCAGGTTCCTCCCCAGCCTGGACCCTGGTCGGGGGTCATGAAGAGGCAACCAATGGATGTGTTTCTCTCATATTGATGTTTCTCTTTGTCTTTCCCTCTCTCTTCCACTCTCCCTAAAAAAAATCAATGGAAAACTATTCTCAGGTGAGAATTGGTGGAGGGGGTGAAGCACCACTTATATCCCTTCCCACCACTCTATTGTTGTCTCGCACGTTGCTACTGATGCCATCCCTCTCTTGAACTACAGCCCCTACAGGACTGTCCTCTGCCCTTGCCTTCCTGCAGCCTCTTCTCAACACAGCAGGTAGAGGAATGAAAACACAAGTCAGATCCCACCTTTCCTGTGCTCCAAACTCTCTCATGGTTTCCAACGTCTCCCAAGTAAAAGCCAAGTCCTTACAATGGGCTACAAAGCCCTAACCAATCTGTTTCATCTGGGCTCACCCCTGAAATCTTCTCGCTGTTTCCCTTGCTCATTCTGCTCTAAACATACTGGTCCCCCCAGCTTCTCTCAAAAACTCCTCAAATATGTCACCTTCACCCCAGGCCTGTGCACTTGTTTTCCTTGCCTGCAAACTTTTCCCCACACACCCTTAGCTCACTCCCTCACTCCCTGTGGGTCTCTGTATAAATGGCTCCTTATCAGTGAACACTTCCCAGGCCATGCTATTTAAAATAGCAACCCACACAGGAACACCGTAAACCCTTACCTGACTTTATTTTTCCTCTACAACACTTAGCATCTTGACACAGTACACATCTACTTATTTTGTTCTTGACCCTTCTCAGCAGCATTTAAGTTCCAAGCAGCTAGAGACCTTTTGCTCCCTATTAAATCCCTAGAGTTCAAAACAGTTCCTAAAACACGTTAACACTTTAATGGTGATGCACAGCCAGAACCACAGGCCAAGCACTGCTCTAAGTGCTGTTTGTATGTCACCTCATTTAACTCACACATCACCTGATCTGAAGATGCTATGACCCTAAACCACAAAAGTAACCTCACAGCTCAGAACAGTTCCTGAAAAAATAACAGGAGACACATGGACACTCACAATGCAACCAGGTGCTGTTTCCAAGCACCTGAAATAACTGTATTTCAGTTACAGAAAGAATTGTATGCTATTCTATTTGATCCTTACACCAGGCGAGTTTTGCAACTCTCACCATTTCACAGAACATAAAAACAAACGAACACCTCACAGCATCCAGTACAATTCAGAATAGCTAAGACACATACAAACAAACATATAAAGTCATATGCCTGATGCTTCCCCAAAAGCTGAAGGGCGTGAGGAGGTGCAGGTATTGAGAGTAGGGGTGTGCCCCAGAGATGTAGAGCAGACAGCTTAGGCTCTACTTACCCGAACTCGGTTGATGCCTCCGTAGTGGGGCACCATGGCCAGCTCCAGCTGAGGCTTCTGATCTTCTTCATCCTCTTCATCCTCCTCCTCCTCTTCATCGCTGCCTTCTGATGGTGGGGGCTTGGTCCCGTGCAGATTGTGCATCCGAAGCATCATTAATCTGGGGGAAAAGGGGATGTGACTAAAGCGCTGGATGTCAGGATCCTTAAGGAAGATGGAAACCCCAACTTCTGGGTCTGAGGGAGGCAGAAGTTGGAAGCACTACCTCCTGGGCCCTGGGAAAGGGAAGCTGGAGGCTGACTCTTGGACTTCGAGGCAGGAAGAGGCTGGGGACTTGAACTCCTAGGAAAGCCTCAGGTCTCACTCACCTGTTGCTTTGGGCGCTCTCCGCCTGGGTCCCAGCACACAGGTAAAGTGTCAGAGGAAGCTCTGTGCGATTGTCCCCGAGGTGATCCCGGACTATGTCAAAGCTGAGACAGGGGGCGCCTGGGGAGGGAAGGGGAATTAAAAAAGTCACGATGGGACAGCGGGATATCAGGGCCCTCCAGTGTGACGCCACCCATCTCAGACCCCAGTCTCCCCTTTCAGAGCGCCTCTTAAGTTAAAGGCTCAGGACCCAGGATTCCAGCTCCCTCCTTCCCCAGGGGCCAAGAGTCTGGGTGCCCACCTACCAGTCTGCGCTCGGTGGTACAGCACGTAGGCCTCTTCGTCCATGACCAGCTCCTCTCCTTCGCGCAGCGGCGGCCCCCGGCCGGGCAGATAGACCTGGGCCGGGCCCTCGGGCCCAGAGTCGCGGGACTCGGCCTCCATGGGCTCCTCGGTTTCACACGTGCGCCGTTGACCCTTGCGCGCCGCCATCCTCGCAGCCTCTTAACACAGCTGTCGGCGCGAAGTGAGAACGTCACTTCCGGGTTGCGCTTTCCCCCGCCCCCACCCCTTCGGAGATCCACCAGGCGGCGCCGTTACCTTGGAAACTCTCTAGGTCACCAATTAGAGAGGGCGGTGGGGAGAGGAAGGAGAGCAAGGTAACGGCGTCCTGGTTTAGCCGTGGAGGCCTGTGGTGGATACGGGAGACCACCAGTGCCGCATAACTTTGAGGCGCTCTTCCGCGGAGCCATGGCAAGGCCTCCTGGGAGTTGTAGTTCTCTGGGAGGCGTGTGTTCCGCATCTACCTTTTGACTCCCAGAGCTTTCTTTCCGCTCAGATGATTATTCATGTATGCAAAAGAGAGCTCTTGCTGACAAGGACCGTGGATTTCTGTTCTCTGAAGACCCATAAAAGCGGTTTCTTCTCCCTTCCTAGTGATGATGGCTTTAATTTATTTCAAAATGCTTAATGCAAGGAGGCTGATATTACGCGGAAGTTAGTCGGTTGAATCTACCCTCTCGGGGCAGTCAAGTGCCTAACCAGGACTTCACCTTGCAGCTATGGTCAGCGAGCATTTAATCAGAAAGCCCATGCTCTGGAGGCAGCTATTACAAGTGCTTCTCTTTATCGTCCATCAGCAGCAGAGACTTGGCTAATTGGCATAATGAAATGTTAGAAATAGATTCTCCTTGGTGAGATTAACGGTATTCAAGATATGTGGATTGGCTGAAATGTATTAGACACTCTGTTTGCATGAACAGGATATTAAGAATTTTGCAAGCCTTGTTGCCCATAGGCATAGGAATGGGACCCTGGACCTGATCCTAAAATGATTTGATCCTGGATCTTTCCTGAGTTCTCTGTCCACCCCTGCCCCTTCTCAGGGTCTTTTTTCACCTCCTCTTTCTGGGGTCTTTGTCTCCCACCTTCCTCCAGGATCTCTGCTTTCGCTCTAATTCTCTTTCTGCCCCTTATTTCTGTGGGACTTCTCTCAGTTTGTTTCCTTCACAGGTTTGAGGGTGCTGGTGCTGGGGGAGGAGACAGACACGGAGCTCACACTCGGGCTGAGGAGGCGTAAAAACATGGTTTATTCCAAACACTGCAATGTGGAACAGGAGAGGGAAGGAACGCTGGCGGTGAGTGTGGACTCCCAGACCCTCTCCTCCACAACCCAGCTCCAGGCCCGGCTGGAGATCTGGGAAGAGGAGGCTTTGGGGGTCTGCTGGGTCATCACGGAAGGGTCACAAATAAGGATTAGATTTGGAGAGAGTGTGTTTGGTGGCACCTGGGGTAGGTAGTGAGGATGGGAGGTTTTGGCCCCTGCAGGTTGGGATCAACTCTGGCGCGGGGGAGGCGGGGCTTCCGTTGGGGGTGTGTCCTATGTCAAAATAGGGAAATGTGACCCGGGGTGGAAAAGGAGGAGGGGGTGTCCCGGTTTGACGTCAAGGGTCACAGTCTGGTCGGGGCACAGTCTGGGGTTCGGGTCACAGTTTAGGGTCAGAGGTCACAGTCTGGGGTCAGATGACCATTTGTAGGACCGGAAGTCACAGTCTGGGGTCAGGGGTTTCTGTATGGCGGGGCCAAGGTCTAGGGTCACAGTTTGGCGAATGCGTCTCACAGTTTTGAGTCCCAATGGATGAAAGGTTAAAAACGGGCTTCCCCGGAGGCATGGCTGGGGCCGGGAAGCTGCACAGTGATGTGGGGGCCACGGCCCCGGGCGTGGGGGTGGGGCGCGGGCGTGACGCCGCGACCCTCCACCTCCCGCCCCATCTGGTGACGTTAAAAAGCCCTTATCGGGTTTTAAAAAATGTCCAGTGGGCTCCGAGACCTCCGCCCCCTCGTTCTCCAGCGGGTGAGATTCCAGGGACCAAATCCCCTCCGGTTCACGGTGCCCCGAAAATGAAGGGGCACAGGACGATGCTCCAGGCGGGTCCGGCCAGTTCCACCTTTTGCTTTCCCATCCCACGTGGGTCCTACCCACTGCGCGTGCCCCCTCGGGCCGTGGCCTGCGCTGACCGAGGGGGCGGTCGGCCCGGGGCCGCGTCATACCTCCGACTCGAGGCTGGAGAAGTGCGCCGAGCCCCGGCGGGTCCCCAGGTCCCCGCCCCGGTGTCTCCGGTGGGAGGCGGCGGGCAGCGGCGGCCCCCAGTGCGCTGCGTGCATGCACCGGCGCGCGTGGCGGGAGGGCCCGGTGAGCCGGCGCGCGGGGGCGACGCGGGGACACGAGCTGAGGTCCTCGAGCGAGCGGGAGGTGGGCGCGGGCGGCGGGAGGTCCCAGCCCCCCGCGGCGCGCCGGTGCCGGTGGTGGTGCGGGGCGGGGGGAGCGGGCACGCGATGCGAGGCCCGCGGGCGGTGAGTGTGCGCCCGCGGGCACCCGCAGCGGGCCCGGCGCCGCGGCGGGGGTCCCGCGGCCCAAGGTGGGGGCGGCGGCGCCCACCAGCCGCCGTCCAGGCCGTCGTGGGAGCAGCTGAGGTGGCGCGGCGGCAGCAGCTCCAGGCTGGCGCAGTGGCGGCAGTGCCAGGCGGCCGGGCCCCCGCGCGGGGGCAGGTAGTCCCAGCTGCCGGCGCGCCAGCCCCCGAGCTTGTCGACCGACCAGTAGCGGCCGGGCGGCGGCCCGAGGCGCTCGGCGTACGGGTAGGGGAAGTCGGCGTACCACCAG
>JAAGEH010000058.1:3820619-3830990 GCA_011751065.1 Lasiurus cinereus
CTCGGGGTCCGAGCGCGGCCAGCGCGGGGGCGCCGGCGGGCTCTCGTCCTCGTAGGCCAGGCGGCACAGCGGCGGCCCGACGGCGGCGGCCGCGGCGGCGGGGGGCGCGGGCGGCGACGGGAAGCCGGGGTAGGCGCCGGCGGAGGGCTCGGCGGGCTCCTTGTCCCGCACGATGGCGAAGTAGGAGGGCGGCGGCTTCTGCGGGGGCTGCGCGGCCGGCGGGGACAGCGGGCGGCCTCCCGCCCCCCGGGGCGCCGTGCGCGCCTCGCTCACGCCCAGGCCCTGCGGCTCGATGGGGCCGTAGTAGCGGTGGAAGCCGTCGGCCAGGCCCGCGCCTCCCGGCGGCCCCGCGGCTTTGGCGCGGCGCCAGCGGTCCACCGCCGCGCGCTCCCGGGGTAGGAAGGGCGCGGGGCCGGGCGCGGGGCGCGGGGCCGGGTACGCCGGGCTGGGCAGCGGCTGCGGCGGAGGCGGAGGCTTGGCCGGCGGCGGGGCGGCTTCTGCGCTGCAGCAGCTGTACATGCCCTACGGGGCCGCAGAGGCGGCGGGATCAGCGCCTTAGGCCGGGGACCCCTCCCTCCACCCTCCCTCCTCTCCTGCATCCCCGCCCGGGTCCCTCCCACTCCCGGGCATCCCTGCGGGTTTCCACCTGTCGGCCCTCTTGCCTGACCTTCCCCCACCCGCCTGCGACCGCGCTCCATGCCCCACGCCCCCTTGTACCCTGGAGAAGGCCAGCAGGAAGTCCATGCGGTGGGTGGGCCCCAGGCAGTGCCGCAGGCGCCAGTACACTAGGTGCTCCCAGGCGAAGACCAGCAGGGACAGGCCCATGGCCACCAGGAGCATGTAGAAGACACCCGCCATGTTGTCGATGTCCAGCTTGCTGCTCATCACCTCGATCTTGTCATTGTGGCAGATGCCAGAGAGCCACAGCCGCTCAAGCATCTCGATCTCATCTGGGAGGGGGGTGGGTGGGTGCAGTCAGAGCTCATCTTTGTAGAGATCCCTTGAGGACCCGCCTCTGATGTAGGAGTCTAGGCCCCCAGCAGCCTCCTCCCTCCACCCTGGTGCCCTGGGCCTCATCCCCTCCTTCCTCGGGACCCAGGCCCCCTCCCCCGCGTGTGCTCCCCCAGGCCCCCCTCTGTAGCCGCACCGTCCCCCAGGAACTGCAGGAGCGCCAGGTCGATGGGCCGCTTCCAGCGAGAGCCCTTGTGCAGGGCGATGCCATAGCCAGTGGTGGCAAAGACCTTGCCGGAGCCGATGGTGACGAGCTTGCAGCCCTCATCCTTGCGGGCCATGTAGTTGAGCACAGCGGCGTCATAGATGAAGGCGTCCAGTTTCCTGGGGGAGGGAGCATAAAGGGCAGGGTCAGTCCACCCCAGGCCCTCATGGCCCAGCCCCGAACCCCTGCGACCTCTCACCTCCAACTGCTCCGGTCACTAATAATTGTCCTTGAGCAAGCTGCCTCTTTGTGCCTCGTTTCAATATCTGTAAAATGGGGGTAACAGCCACACTTCCCTGGGGGTTGCTGCAAAGGTTAGATAGTGCTTGGTGCAGAGCGAGTGCTGGAGAGATGTTCACTGCGACTGTTAGTGATTACTGTGTAATCCTCACCAGAGTCCTCCACAGGAGTCCTACATGCTCCTCCATGTTAAAGGGGGCTGAGGCTCACAAAGGGAATCATATCTAGTAGGTCCTCGGGTTACGTCGGAGAACCGTTCCTGCTGGCCCAACAAAACTCGATTTTCGCAGTATCTCGAACCCACCTACATCCCTCACATGGAGCACATACACTGCAGTAATGAAGTGAAACAGTAAAAAAAAATGTAAAAGAAAGATAACAATTCCTGACCTTGGACATAAATAAAAAACATAAAGCACATATGTACATACGTTGAAATGACGGAACTTTTTTTAAATAAATAAATGGGAGAAGGCGAGGGAACCACGAAACGTCATACATCGAATCCTACGGAACCCGAGGACTGTCCATAAATAATAATACAATGTGACTGGTCGCTAATATTGTGCCAGGCACTGTCTATCTACTTATAAAACTCCTGTAATCCTCACATCGTTCCCAGAAGGTAGAAACTATTCCTATCTCCATTGTCCAGACCAGGAACTGCAGGCCCAGACACACCCTCTTAATTGGCTTGTATTCTCCCAAGGCCCCACTGTCTAAAACTTGCTGGGAAGAGGGTCAGGGATGTGGAATCAGCTCTGGCAGAGGGATGCATGCTGGGACTTGCCACGTGCCACTTCCTTCACAACTGCGGCCGCTGTGCACTGATTCCTGTGACAACTGCATTCACAGCCTCTCCCCGGGACCTGAGCACCACGTTCCAGGCCGTGACCGAGCACTGTTCCTGTACATACCAGGTGGTTGTGAATTTTTGCAGAATAAAGGAATGAATGAGTGAATCCACACCACGGAGTACTGTGTAAACTATCCTATGAAACAAGATAAATGCCTATGATCTGACATCTGAAGATGTCCAGGGAGTATTACTGTGAAAAAAAAATTACAAACACAAACCACTCCCACAATTCCACATAGTGTATAACTCTGTGCGTACTTTTTAAAAATATATCTATTATATTGATTTTTACAGAGAGGAAGGG
Organism: Lasiurus cinereus; assembly: GCA_011751065.1. Taxonomy (NCBI): domain Eukaryota; kingdom Metazoa; phylum Chordata; class Mammalia; order Chiroptera; family Vespertilionidae; genus Lasiurus; species Lasiurus cinereus. The sequence continues at coordinate 3,823,239 of JAAGEH010000058.1, forward strand.
AGAGGGATAGAGAGCTAGAAACATCAATGAGAGAGAAACACCGGTGGATCAGCTGCCTCCTGTGTGCAGGCAACTGGGGACTGAGCCTGCAACCAAGGTACATGCCCTTGACCGGAATCAAACCCAGGACCCTTCAGGCCTCGGGCCATTGTTCTTCCCACTGCACCAAACCAGCTAGGGCTGTATGTACTTTTTATTTTATTTTATTTTTATTTTTTAAAAATATATTTTATTGATTTTTCACAGAGAGGAAGGGAGAGGGACAGAAAGTCAGAAACATCGATGAGAGGAGAGACATCGATTAGCCGCCTCCTGCACGCCCCCTACTGGGGATGTGCCCACAACCAAGGTACATACCCTTGACCGGAATCGAACCCGGGACCTTTCAGTCTGCAGGCCGACGCTCTATCCACTGAGCCAAACCAGTCTCGGCTGTATGTACTTTTTAAAATGACATATGTAGGAGGTGAAATGTTGGTCATCTTAACTGCAGATCCCTGACTTGCTCGCAGAAGGGGGCAGTCCTGTCTAGTCCAGCATTGTCTGAAAGAACATTCTGTGATGATGGAAATAGCCCGTTGGCTCGTCTGGCGTGGCAGCCACCAGCCATCCGTGGCTCCTGACCTCTTGAAATGTGCCGGTGCCATGAAAGAATGGAACTTTCCACTTAATTTGAATTAATTTAAATGGAAATAGTATTGGACAGTGCAGGTGTTGGGGGCGGGGAGCAAGAGAGAGATCAGAGCCTGTGGCCCGACGCTGGGTGGCAGCTGTGTGCCTGTCGATGTAGATACCTCTCTGCCCCCACACCCACACACGTGTGCCGCAATGCCTGTGTACAGGTTTGGTTGCAGAGAAATTAAAGAAAAGGAGAGAATGAGTCCACACACCCCAAATAGGGAGGCACATGGACAGCATTCCCCACAGTAAGTGGATCAGCCTGGGGGGCAGAGGGGGTGCAAAGGCAGGCTCTGGAGAACAAGTGGAAGCTGTTGAGAATGGCGTTTGAATGAACTTTATATAGATCCTCATGGGCAGGGAGATCCCAGCTGGCATCTGGAAACACACACATATATATATAAATATGAATATGGAAAATGCCAGCACCGCCCTCGGGCACTGCTGCCTCACGGGCAGGCTGTCTTTTCTCCAACTTCCTCTTGGTTTAGCTAAATGCCCTTGAGGGCAAAAGGTGAATCACATCCCCGTTTAAGTGAGAAAACCTGGGAGTTTCCAGAATCCGGCTGAAGAGGCGGGATGCAGGCTCTGGGGATGACGATAAGATGGAAGGAAAGTCTTAGGGTCCTTGGGGGACAAGGGAGGAGTCTGGTGGGGAGACTGAGAAAGCATTTTAGAGAAAGTCCCCCAACCAAGGCCTCCAGAGGTGGGAAGGTTGGAGCAGCTTTCAGGAGGAGGGGACCTAAGAGCCTTCACTTTTAATTTTAAATCTATTTTTATTGATTTCAGAGAGGAAAGGAGAGGGTTAGAGAGATAGAAACATCAACGATTAGAGAGAATCATGGATCGGCTGCCTCCTGCACACCCCCTACTGGGGATCAAGCCCGCACCTTAGGCATGTGCCCTTAGCCAGAATCAAACCCGGGACCCTTCAGTCTGCAGGCCAACACTCTATCCACTGAGCCAAACTGGTGAGTGTGAGCCTTCACTTTTAATCATTTGCTCTGTTGTTCTGGAATATAATGCTGTCCTTCCCCTCACTCCCTTCCCCCTCGTCTCCTCCCCACCCCCCCGCCCCCATCCCATTGCACTTAAACCTCTAAAACTCAGCCATGTCCTACAACCTTTGTTTAGACACAGGTTTGGGAAAAAAATAAAATACAGTGGTACCTCGAGATACGAGTGCCCTAACATACGAGATTTTTGAGATACGAGCCGTCGAGCGAGCAATTTTTGCTTTGAAATACGAGCAACATTTGAGATAGGAGTAATCGTGCGGATCGCCCAGCTGCACACGACCCACCAGTTTATCGCAACTCGAGTGTCTCATAGTTTCCCACGCCTCAAGGTTATGGAACGAATTAAACTCGTATCTTGAGGTACTACTGTACCCCATATCTGTCCTTACGTCTCTATTTATTCTGCATCTGAGTTAGCTCCCGCCCCTCCTCAGCTTACACCCCTCCCGTCTGCCCACTTCTCTCAGAGTCATTAGAGTTATGTTGAGCTACAAGGCCCGGAGCCACTGAACTCCCCCCCCATCCCTCCTTACTGCACCCCTCCTTATTCCTCGGGCCTCCTCTTCCACACACACCTCCGGAACTCCGTCTGCGGCGCCCACGCTGCCCTTTGCACAGTTCCCGACCGCAGCAGCGTGCTCCTACTCAGGGCCTTTGCACCTGCTGTGGCCTCTGCTGGAGCATTCTTCTCCCAGACACCCACCTGGCTTGCTCCCTCCCTTCCTTCCAGTGATTGCTCAGAAGACACCTTCCCAAGCACCCTACTTAATACTGCAACCTGTAGCTTCCTCCTAAGGTCCCTCGCACTCCTTCATGCCCCTCCCCATTTTTATCCACAGCACGTATCCCCTTGTAATTATAAGATGGTCTTGGTGGTTGTTTTGTTGTTAATCCTCACCCAAAGATATTGATTTCCCCCCCCACTGATTTTTAGACAAAGTGGAGGGAGGGGGAGAGAGAAAAACATCAATGTGAGAGAGAGACATCAATTGGTTGCCTCCTGCACATGCCTCAACCAGGGTCAGGGAATTGAACCTGCAATGAGGTACATGCCCTGGACCGGAACTGAACCCCAGACCTTTCAGTCCAAGGGCCAATGCTCTATACATTGAGCCAAACCAGCTCAGTGGTTAAGTTTACCGCCCGCCTCACCCTACGGGAATGTAAATTCCCTGAGGGACAGACCTGGTCTAGCTGATGCCTGCTGTATGCACCGGGTCTAGAACCACACCTAGCACACAGCAGGTGCCTCATAGAGAGAGGTGGGGCGGATGCACCCAGGCAGGTTGGAGGAGGGTGTTCTGTGGGCCAGGCACTGCAGCCAAGAGGTAAGATTTCATTAACGTGGGAAAGATGCCAGGAGTCGTTCCTCCGTGGAAAAGGCAAGATGAGAGCAGCATGTGCTTTTAGTAAGGAATGGTGAAGACGTGCGTTTGCATACGTGGCGTAACAGATCCCAAAGAAATAAACAAGGGTGCTTCCTTAGGGAGAGGGCCCCGTGCTTCCTTCTTGTCCCCCCGCCCCCCCACACACACACCCCGGGGAGTGAGTGGGCTTCCAGAACCAGCTGGGAGGAGAAGCTGTTTCTTTATTTCTTTTGAAGAAATGCAGTTCAGCTGCCCGCCCGGTCGCTTGCCCTCAGCGGTAGGACAAGCCCACAGCTGATGTGTGAGCCATGTGATGCTGCCAATTCCCGATACTTCTCTGTAAGGGAGGAATTTTCTAGTGCTGTTCTCAGTGGTGACCACCAGCCACATGTGGCTATTTGAATTCAGATTTTAACTAAAATGAAAACTCGCCCTGGCCATTTTGGCTCAGTGGATAGAGTGTCAGCCTGTGAACCAAAGTGTCCTGTGTTCAATTCCGGTCAAGGACACACACCGCGGGTGCAGACTCCTCCCTGGCCTGGGCCCTGGTCAGGGGTTCTGCAGGAGGCAACCAATCATTGTGTTTCTCTCACATGGATATGTCTCTCTCTTTCCCTCTCTCTTCCACGATCTCTCAAAATCAATGGAAAAATATCCTCGGGTGAGGATTAAAAAAACCCAGCCCTAACTGGTTTGGCTCAGTGGATAGAGCATTGGCCTACAGACTCAAGGGTCCCAGGTTCGATTCCGGTCAAGGGCATATACCTTGGTTGCAGGCATGTACCCAGTAGGGAGTGTGCAGGAGGCAGCTGATCGATGTTTCTAACTCTCTATCCCTCTCCCTTCCTCTCTGTAAAAAAATCAATAAAATATATATTTTTTAAACCCAAAAAACTAAAAAATGACATTAAAAATTCAGCCATGGCTTGTTTGGCTCAGTGGATAGAGCATCCATCTGCAGACTGAAGGGTCCCAGGTTCGATTCTGGTCAAAGGCACATGCCCAGGTTGCAGGCTTGATCCCCAGTTGGGGGTGTGCAGCAGGCAGCTGATCAGTGATTCGCTCTCATCATTGATGTTTCTGTCTCTCTCTCTCTCCCTTTCTCTCTGAAATCAGTAAAAATATATATTTTTTAATTCAGTTTCTTGTTGGCACCAACCACATTTTGAGTGACGGAGAAGTGGTCCCTGTGCTGGACTGTGCATATCAGGGACATTTCCACCATCGTGGGGCAGCTACTGGAGAGCACTGTTCTCACACACACGTCTGTCTCCTACGCAGGATGCGAGCTCCCGAGGAGCAGGGATTGGGTCTGTCCACTGCTGTTCCCTCAGGGCCTAGGCCGGGGCCTGGCAAGAGAACTTAGTGAAGATTTAGTGGATGAATGGATGCTTTTTAACTTTTATAACATTAGGGGCTATCTTGTCAGACTCATTACTAACTTTTTAAAAACTGAATTGAGGAAAGGAGAGAGAAACATTGATTTGTTGTTCAACTTAATCATTGATTGATTTTGTATGTGACTTGTCCAGGGGTCAAACTTGCAACCTTGGGGTACCAACCAGGATGATGCTATAACCAACTGAGCTACCTGGCCAGGGCATGATTCACTGTTTGTTTTCTTCTTTGTTCCTCTCTATATTAAAACATTATATCTATAGTAATACAAGCATAATATGCTAATTAGACTAGATGTCCTTCCAGATGAAGCCGGGGCTGCGAGGGAAGCCTGTGCCGCAGCCTGGGGAAGGAAGGTCTCCAGTGTATACATGAAAGAGACTGGAAGATACTAACATTGGGGATTTCCCCAAAAAAATCACCCCACAGTGAAGTTCATAGTCAGCAACCCCATTTATGTAATCACACACACATCATTTCGAGAGCTTTGGACCCACCACTCCCAAATATGAACAGACTCCCAAGGATTACCAACCATCAAATAAAGCCTCTAATAAGAAAGAGAGAAACGAACAGCAGGTGACTCGAAGGAAACACTATGCAGACAGGAGGTAATGTAACCCCTCTCTCCCAACAATTATCATTCATATCACCAGGGAAACCAGACAAGATATTGCAACTTCAAACCATTAACGGGATACTGTAAAATAGGCCACTCTAAAATAATACCGAGAAATTTGCAAACTACGATACAAAGTTCAGAGATCAAAACAGTGCTTAGAAATGAAAAACACGCTCGAAGAAATGAAAAGCCGAGTAAAAGAGTGGAAGATAACATTAGGACAGTCTCCCAGGAAGCGGAGCAGGGAGCTAGAGAGATGTTTCCATAAGAGAAGGAGTAAAAGAAATGGACAGCCCAGGGAGCCCGATGTGAAATTAAGTAAGAGTTCCAGAAAAGAAAGAACAAAACTAGGGAGGGGGGGAGGGAGGGAAAAGCGTAACAGAATAAATTTGAGAAAATTTGCTAGAAGAAATGATACGATTGGGAGGTTCAGTCGTGAGAATACTGCAGACATACTGCCTAGGACCGGACAAAGAAAAAGAGGTCACAGAGGAGCCTGGGGAATCAGAATGACTTTGTATTTTTCAACAGAAGTTAGAAATGAGGAGGATGCCTTTAAACACCTGGAGGACAATGGTCTGCAGCCCAGAGTTTCACAGCCAGCCAGCCAGATGGCCAGGGGAGGACCGATGTTTGGCCCTGTTGGGGAGCTCAGTTAGTTGGAGCGTCATCCTGATACACCCACGTTTGGGGTTTGATCCCGGGTCAGGGCACATACAAGAATCAAGAATGAGAGAGTCACCCTAGCCTGTTTGGCTCAGTGGATAGAGCGTCGGCCTGTGGACTGAAGGGTCCCAGGTTCAATTCTGGCCAAGGGCACGTGCCCAGGTTGCAGGCTCAATCCCCAGTGGCAGGTGTGCAGGAGGCAGCCAATCAATGATTCACTCTCATCATTGATGAGACAAATGTTTCTATCTCTCGCTCTCTTCCTTTCTGAAATCAATAAAAATATTTTTTTTAAAAAGAAGAAGAAGAAGGAGAGAGCCAAACTCAGGAAGAGTAAGACTTGGGAGTTGATATGATCTGAATCCCCAGAGAGGTGAGAGGATCAAGTCAGGATGCAGACCTCGTACAGACGGGAGCAGCCCAGAAGGCCAGGGGAGACACATCTTCAAGGAGATGAAATTAATAGAGTACCTGCTCTGAGTATATGGAGAGATTCGTGTAATTAACAGAGAATGTGGGTTTGCATTAGTTAAGCACAAAGAAAATGCAGACACTAAGCAACTGGGAGGGGAGGAGGGGAAGACAGTTATTAATTCCAGGAGAAACAAAGACTTGCATGGGAACAGAAAGTCATCTTGGTTTACTACTGGTGGCAGCTGTGGGAGCAGAGACGCAGTCATAACATGTAAACACTACGTGTTCCTCCAGCCAGGATCCCGGCGTGGGAGGCTGCAGCAATTTAAACCAGAGTATGATACGTGTCTTCCGTTGTGAGAAGTGAACGGAAAATGCCTGAAGTTGAAAAAAAAACAGGAGGTAGCCATTCAAACGTGGTAGTTAGAGACAAGGACATCAATAACAAAATGACACAATAAACGAGGGGACAGCAGATTCCTCTGGCGTGGGAGAAATGGAGGTAGGCAGGTGGGGGCGAGGGTTTTCACTTTTTTAAAATCGTGTATTTGACGCTCCAAATTATGGGAACATACAACTCTGATAAAAATAGAACTAGCCCTAGCTGGTTTAGCTCAGAGGATAGAGCATCAGCCTGCATACTGAAGGGTTCCAGGTTTGATTCTGGTCAAGGGCACCTGCCTGGGTTGTGGGCTTGATCCCCAGTAGAGGACTGCAGAAGGCAGACGATCAATGATTCTCTCTCATCATGAATGTTTCTACGTATCTCTCTTTCCCTCTCCCTTCCTTTCTGAAATCAATATATATATTTTTAAAAATAGAACTAAGCTCTAGCTGGTTTTGCTCAGTGAATAGAGCATCGGCCTGCAGACTGAATGGTCCCAGGTTTGATTCCAGACAAAGACACATGCCTGGGTTTCGGGCTTGATCCCCCCTGGAGGGCATGCAAGAGGCAGCCGATCAATAATTCTCTCTCAGCATTGATGTTTCTATCTCTCTATCTCTCTCCCTTCCTTTCTAAAGTCAATAAAAATATATTAAAAAAACATAGAACTAAAAGCCCTGGCTGGTGTGCTTAGTGGTTAGAGCATCAGCCCCTGCAGAAGGGTTGCAGGTTCGATCCATGGCAGAATAAGTGTGAGTGCGGGAGGTAATCAATTGATGTGTCTCTCTCAACCCCTGTCTCTCCTCCTCCCTCCCATCCCTTTCAGATTCTAAAGATCAATGGGGGAAAAATATCCTCGGGTGAGGATTAACAACAACAACAAAAATAGAACTAAAAATTAGAAAAAAAATGTAAAAAGCAATACTGTAGAGAAACAGGATGCAGCAGAAGCAAGAAATCTGCAGAGGCGACAGCGCCACACACAGGGGCACCCCTTGTGAATCTGGGTCTCTCACTACCCGGGAGGCAACGTATTGGAGAGGCTGAGATGCTGGGCTGAGAGTCGGATGGCTGATGATCAAGTCCCAGCTCTGCCACTAAGCAGCTATGGGAATCGTTGCTGCACCTCAGTTTCCCCATCTATAAAATGGGAATAATAATATTCACCTATTGTGTTCGCTTCAGCAGCACATATACTAAAAT
>JAAGEH010000058.1:3840601-3891143 GCA_011751065.1 Lasiurus cinereus
CCTATGCCTATGCCTATGCCTATGCCTATGCCTATGCCTATGCCTATACCTATCTATATATATATAAACCTAAGCGACTGGAACGCCAGAACAACCAGAATGACTGGTTGCTATGACACACAATGACCACCAGGGGGCAGATGCTCAATGCAGGAGCTTCCCCCTGGCGGTCAGTGCACTCCCACAGCCAACCTCCCGCCAACCTCCCCTGGCTCCTCCCTATGGCTGGTCAACCTCCCACAGACCCTCCCACTCAGCCTGCAGACCCCAACCAATCACGGCCACAGCTGGAAGGTCCTAATCGGTTCTGATCTCCTGATCGCTGGCCAGGCCTAGGGACCCCACCCATGCTTGAGGGGAGCCGAGGCAGTTGTTATTTACCAATCTCTTCAGAAATAGTTCACTGTTTTAACAACAGACGCAGCCAGACAGGTGTGTGCTGGCTTAATGTTGAGTGCCTATGTGACTAGACAAACGTTTCATAAAGCCATACTCATCTTTATTTTGTAAGATGCAGTCAACATATTTTCTATTTATTCAGTTGCATTAAACAAATTGCTTGTGGCACCTATTGAATGGATTTCTCAACCGTCTAAGAGGCCCTGACACCCAGTAAACAGTGACCCCCGATGAGGCAAGTACAGAAATCAAGAGTCGGCATTTAGAGCAATTTAATTTTGCATGTCTCCATTTAAAATTTTACTTTTCTAGTAATTCATTTCGATTGTATTTCATAAAAGAATGGGTCTCCACTGAATGAGAAATTTCAAGAATTAGTTCTTCATCACGGGTTGAGAGGAACGGTGGTCCAGACTACCCCATTGGGCACTGCTGCCCCTTGAACATTTGGCAATACTCTTCCCCTGGGAATGCTTAAATAGTTCATGTGGGCTGCAGATCTCTACCACTTTGGAACTCTTTCTGGGAGGAGACCCCCGGGAATCCTCCTCTGCCCACCCACGTGACAAGACCTGTGACCTCCAACCCCAGCCAATTCCCCCGTCCCCACACACACCCACCTTTCGGTCACTGAGCCCAGACACGGTGTCCACATACTCCTCCTGGATCATGAAGGCGGCCAGGTTAGCTGTGTAGCTGGCGAGGAAGATGACGGCGAAGAAGGCCCACACCAGCACCATGATTTTGCTGGTAGTACCCCGGGGGTTCTCCACAGGCACTGAGTTATTGAACACCAGGGCCCAGAGCAGCCAGATGGATTTTCCAATGGTGAAGGTTGAGCCACCAGGGCCTGCAGGGGGCCAGGAGGGGGGACATGGATCCCAAATTCCTTCTGCTCAATGAGGGAGCAGAAAGAACTACAATTCCCAGTGGCCCCTGAGGCCTCTGCCACATCAAGGGGCTATCGCTCTACCCCAATGCCTGCTGGGATATGTAGTTCTCTCTGTGGTCCAGGTGCTCTGAGGTAGGGTGATGAAGGGGACTCACGCTTGCCGGTAGCCAGGCTGCGGTTGTAACCCACAGGACTGAGGTACTCGAAGATGAAAACAGTGACAGCGACCACGGTGAGGCACATGACGAACATCATCACCCACACGGCCGGGCTGTAGGGCTCTGGGGACAAGGGCGTGTATGGTCATGGCTCAGACAAGCAAAAGATTGGGGAACCCGGATCTGACCCTGTCCTACCCTGTCCCCTTCCCAAGTTTCCCATCTCGAGAACAGCCTCGGTGTCCACACAGGGCCAAGAGCCAGTCTCTCAAAGACAGCCATCTCAATCATTCCTGTGGTCCCAAGCACCAAATAGAAACCGTCTTCTAAATATGATTCCTGAGCCCCAACCCGAGTCTCCATCGCCCCTGGTCATCCCCCCAGCCCATTCATGCTCCACACCCCAGCACCAACTCCCAGGTTCCCCATCCAGGGAATCCCACCATCCATTCGGTCACAAACCAACCCCCTATTTACATCCTCTCTCTCTCTCTCTCCCCAGCCCCATTCTTTTGTCCCCACTCCTGGACCATCTCCCCAGTCTCTCCCTTCTGCCCCCCCTTTCCATGGCCCTTGAGGCTCTTTCTACACTGAGAGGTTGCCTGACCTCTCCCCAGCTCACAGTCCTCCATGGCTCCCTAGCACCCCAGGACAAAGCCCCACTCTCAGCCTTGCTCTCCCCCTCCTCTCTAGCTGGATGACTCAAGAACCCATTGCTTTGCCCACCCAGACCTCACGGTTAGTCACACTCTCTCTGCCTCGGGTCTCCGCAGCTCCCCTCCAGAGCTGCCATCCTGATGTGTCCATCAGACAGACTCGAGTTCCTGTGCCCCCTCCTCACAGCCTCTGGGAGTTCAGTGACAATAGCCCTTCCCCTTCGATGAGTGCTGGCTGCTTTGATCTCCCGGGGCCACGTGCAAGCGGCCAGGACTGCCCCTGTCACCGCAGAGTCACCGCCCTGGACTGTCCCTGCAGTCTCTGGGGACATGCCTGTCATCTCCACTGGCCCGCCTGGTGGGTCATGCATATGACCCTGTCACTCCCTACTGAAAGCGGGACCCACGCAGTGCATCTCAAGATGCCCTGCAGAGACCTCGGTGCCAAGTCGAAGCCACAAGAGACATCGCTGGGGAAAGTTCCAAAAACAAACAGAAAGGAAGCTGTCCCTTCTCCCAGTGCCTCCCCTGCCAGGAGCTTTGCTCAGACTCAGTGCGCGGGAAGTGATGCCTTCTCCTTCTATTTCCCCAAGCTGAGGAAATGAGCTCTCTATCCGGTTCCCATCCAGCTCAAAGCCCAACTCACCGGGTGTCAGCTTCCTACCACATCTACACTGTCTCCTGGTCTCCCCCTGCTGCCATCTTCCTCCCACCACCTGTGTTAAAACCCTTGCCATTTCAGTAAGAGGAACACCCAGACTTCCTGTCAAGGCCCACCGGCCACCCCTCTCACTCGCTCTATGCCTCCAGGCATACAGGCTCCCCGGTATTGCACAATTACTCCACGCACATCGCCGCCTTTGCCCTTGCTATTCCCTCTGCCTACAGTGCTTTTCCAGGCAGATCTGCACAGGACTGAATTGCCTCCATAAAGGGACCTGCCTGCCCAACCACTGCAGCCCCAATACTATTCCCTTCCTTCTCTCCCTGACCCCCAACTTAATTTCTTGTAGTATTAGTCACCATCTTAAGTGATTTTGTCCCTGGATCCCTTTAAGAATTTATTTTTGTCTCCCCCAGGAGGCCAAGAGCTCTTAGAGGGCGGGGATTTGTGTGCAGCTCAGAGCTTGGCACACACCAAATGCTCAAAAACCACTGTCTGGTGGGTGGATTGAGCACCGACCCTGTGCTGCGATCAGGCGAATCTCTTCCTCATTTCATATGTATATACTGGGAGACTTGGATTTTGTGGGGCCTGAAGCTCAAACAATTTGGAGGGTTCTCTGTAAGAAAAAAAGAATACAGCCTGACCGGCGTGGCTCACTGGCTGAACAATGATCTATGAACCAGGAGGTCATGATTTGATTCCCCGTCAGGCCACAGGCCTGAGTTGTGGGTTCCAACCCCAGTAGGGGACGTACAGGAGGCAGCCAATCAATGATTCTCTCTTATCATGGATATTTCTCTCTCTCCCTCTTCCTTCCTCTCTGAAATCAATAAACATATATTTTTGAAAAACACAGAATCATGACTACCAAACCAGGCCCAGGGCTCCCGAAGCTGCTTAGCTTCCTGGTCAAAACGCTTCTGGCAGTGGAAATGACCTCTCCCATATTACAGATCAGGAAACAGGCGCAGAAGTGAAGCCACTTGATGGCAGTACCAGATGGGACCGGGCACACAGCTGCCCGGCCTGGCGCCCAGGGCCCCGGCTCACCGAGGAAGGCCGAGGGGGACACGGTGCCGTTGCTGCGCGCCACCATCACGCTGATGCCCGTCTCCACGAAGGGGACGGAGAAGTCCACGATCTCGGAGCGCTCCTCGTTTATGGTGAGGGAGCCGATGGCCATGTCCGCGCGCTGGTAGAACACCTGGGGTGAGGGCGAGGAGGGGTGAGGGCGCCGGGCTGGCTCGGGCAGATAGACGCGGGAGGCAGGCAATATCTGCCCCGGGAGGAGACCAGTGACAGCGCCAGAGAGAGGCTGGGAGGGTAGGTGAGTGGGGTGGGGGGGGGGCGCAGAGTGGGGCAGGGCCGGTGCAGGTGAGAGCCTGGGAACTGGAGTGGGAAGAGGTGATTCTGGCCGCAACCTGCTTCTGCAGCTAAACTTTGGGCTCCATCCTCCAGGCCCCGCCCCCGTCTAGGAGGTCCACTTTCTAAGCCCGCCCCTGCCCTAAGGTACCTTCTCTTGGCTCCATCCCGCTCCGAGTTCTTCCCCCGGGGCCCCGCCCCCTCGGGCCCCCTCCTCGCTCCTGTCCTGCCACCCCTCCGGCACGTGCGCCTCACCTCCCCGATCATGCCGTTCCAGACGCCGTCGATCTTCTTCCCGTGCTTGCCGTTAGTGACCAGGTAGAGGTCATAGCTGAAGCCGATGGTCTGCGCCAGCCGCTTCAGAATGTCGATGCAGAAGCCCTTGCAACACCGCTTTTCCGGGCGGGGGGCGTCCGGCGGAGGGCTGCGGGGAACAGCAGGCTTGGGGACACTGGGGACCGCTCGTCATAATGGAGGGAGGGACAAGCAGCAGCTAAAACTAAGGTTAGCGCTTTCTGGGTAAACTGAGGCTCAGAGAAGTTATGGGATTTGTCCCAAGGTCACCAAGCTGGAGGATGGTGAGGGTCCTGGGTCCCAAGGAAGGAGGGCCAGGTTAGGACCACTGGGCTTCAAGGGAGGACTTTTTGTCGTTAATCCTCAGATCTGAGGATACTTTCCCATGTGTATTTCCATTTATTTTCTGTTAATCCTCACTCGAGGATATTTTCCCAATGATTTTATAGAGAGTGGAAGAGGGAAGGAAAGAGAAACATCGATGTAAGAGAAGCACATCGATTGGTTGCCTCCTGCACGTGCCTGGACCAGAGCCAGGAATGGATTCTGCAACCCAGATACGTGCTCTTGACTGGAATCGAGCCCGAGACCTTTCAGTCCACGGGTGACACTCTAACCACGGAGCCCAAACGGGCAAGGCAGGAGGAAGCTACTAAGCTGGAACTCCTGGCCCGGCTGTCACCTGTGGGTGCGGTTGAGCTGGCTCCGGCAGGGCACAGAGTCCCGGATGCATGTGCCACTGATGGGGTCGGCAGGCTCCACAATGACAAAGGGCCTCTCCTCCAGCGTGGCCACCGTGAGGTGCTGTGTGTCATCTACCGGCTGCAGGAAGCGGCCGTAGCGGGACCACAGCGGGTACTTGAGGCGCAGAGTCTGCTGCTCCCAGCTGCCCACCTGGGCCGAGAGACGGGGATTCAGGCTTCCTGGGGGTTGGCGTGGGGGGTCTTCCCAGAATGTCCTGGTCTTTGTGGCCCAGGCTCCCAGCTCCCTTTCACTCACATCCAGGAGTCTGGGCCCCATCTCCCTCCTCCCAGCAGGTCGGGGCTCCCAGTTCTTCCCCCGGACCCAGCAGTCCAGGCCTCTCCCATCCTGAGGTCAGGGCGGGAACTCACCACCTCCCAGGTCCTGTCCCTAGTGAGGGAGATGACCACCAGGGAGGGGTTCACCAGGAAGCCGTCCTCATTGAAGGAGTAATCCCGGTTGTCCCAGGTAATGTTCATGAAGTATCTGCCCAGGAGAAAGGGAGGGGATGTGAGACATCGGGACTGGACCACAGCGGCTGAAACAGAAGAAGCCCCTTTCTACTGACCAGCCCCAGTTCCACGTGGATTGTCCTCCAAGATGTTGGAAACTCCCATAAGCCTCTTTTCTGCCGGGTACTCTCCCCTCGCTGCCCAGCGCCCACATACAAGGTCCTAGAGCCTTAGCCTGGGTTTGGGGCGGTGGAGACCCTGAGTGCTCCGGCCGTTGCCATCTCTGATTGGTTCCCATCCTCAAACTCCTTAGCCCAGCCAGTGTGGCTCAGTGGTTGAGCGTTGACTTATGAACCAGGAGGTCACGATTCAATTCCCGGTCAGGGCACATGCCCAGGTTTTGGACTACAACCCCAGTTTGGGGCATGCAGGAGGCAGCTGATCAATGATTCTCTCTCATCATTGATGTTTCCATCTCTCTCTCCCTTCCTCTCTGAAATCAATAACAAATATATTGTTAAAAAAACAACTATTTCTACCCCAAACCCACTTTGCGTTCCACCAACACTGAGTGTCCCAAATATGTCAAAAGGTTTCCTGTCTCTAGGCCTTCACCAGTGCTGTGCTCTCCGTGAGGAAAACATTTATTCTGTCCCTTCTCATCCTGACCCATCCTTTCATCAAGACCCGGCGAAAATGTCCTTCCTCTGAGAAGAAGCCCCCAAGGGTCTCTGAACCCCACATACCTTTTTAAAAAAATATTTTTATTGATTTCAGAGAGGAAGGGAGAAGGAGAGAGAGAGAGAGAGAGAGAGAGAGAGAGAGAGAGAGAGAAACATCAATGATGAGAGGGAATCATTGATTGGCTGCCTCCTGCACACCCCACACTGGGGATCGAACCCGTAACCCAGGCCAGAATCCAACCCAGGATCCTTCAGTCTGCAGGCTGACATTCTATCCATTGAGCCAAACCAGCTAGGGCATGGACCCCACATATCTTCACTATGCAATGACACCCTGCACTCTGAAGGCCTGTCACATTGCCCCATCACTGGGCCAGATCATCAGCTGGCCCTCTTTCCCCTGCCCAGGCCATGAGTCCCCAAGCCCCATCCTTCCTGCCCCTGGGATCTCTCTGTCCCATCCCCTCCTCTCCATCCTCATAGCCATCCTGAAGCCCTGCCCCAGCCTCTTGCCTGGCCTGCAGCCTCCAATCTCACTCCTTCAGTCTGTTCCCCATTCTGCCCCAAAGGGGTCTTCTTATGCCCAAATTGACTCCATCTCTCCCTTACTCATAACCCACCCTTGGCTCCCTAGTGCCCCATGTCCAAGACTCTCAATGTCTAAGACTCAAACTGGTGTTCAAGGTCCTTGTGGCCCCAACTACCCCCACAGCCTCATCAGCCCCAAACCCTAATTCTCCTGCCTTCATTGACCTTGAGCTCTTGTGTACCACCAACCTGCCCCAGTTTTCCTCCCTTCTGGGCCTTTGCCCAGTGCTGTTCCCTGCCTGTAATACCCTCTCTTTCTGGTGAACTCCCAACTGCTTTTAGAATTAAACCCAAACCTTCAACCTGGCCTAACAGCTTTAAATGAGCTGAGCCCAAGGTGTCTCCCAGCACCCTAGTCATAGCCCTCCACCCGTTCAGCTCCAGCCACACTGGCCTTTTGTTCTCTCTTATTTTAAAATTTTAAAATTTTTAATTTTTTCCCCTTTTTCTCGCTGGCCTTCTTTGAGGTTTGCAAGCGGGCAATTCCAGCCCCAGGGCCTTTCTGCCTGCTGGGTCCCCTCCCTTCTCTTCACTCCGATCTGCCGGCAGTTGTCTCCTTCTCTTTATTTTTTATTATTTCTTTTTTGTTAATCTTCACCCGAAGATAGTTTTCCATAGATTTTTTAGAGAGGGCGGAAGGGAGGGGGAGAGACAGAGAGAGAAACATTGACGTGAGAGAGACACGGTGATTGGCTGCCTCCTGCACGAGACGTGCCTCCTGACCCAGGCCTACAACCTAGGTATGTGCCCTTGACTGGAATCGAACCCAGGACCCTTCATTCCTCAGGTGGATGCTCTCTATTTCCTGAGCCAAACCGGCTAGGGCGGTGGTTGGCAAACTGCGGGCTCTCGAACCGCTATTTGCCGCTCTGTTGACTAATGAGTTTGCTGACCATTAGGCTAGGGCTCTTTATTTTTCTTTATCTCCATATTTCTCCTATTCAGAAAGACCTTTCCTGATGACCTCACCTAAGCTAGCACCCTGGACTTTGCTTATCACATCCCACCGGTTTGGTTTTCATCTGAGGAGTTACCACCTGCTGGTGTTTTCTTCTTCCTTTTCTCTGTGTCCCCTCTGAGGCTGTAAGCTCTGTGACAGCAGGGGCCTTGTTCAGCCCCACATTCCTTTTATACCCTTGTGCCTAAAGCAGTGCTTGGCACACAGTAGACTATGTCAAGGGCTTTTCAGTGAATGAATGAATGAATGAATGAGTGAATGAATGAGTGAGTGAGTGAGTAAACAATTCATCCTTCAGGTCTCAGCTCACACATCTCCTCCTCCCGGAAACCTCCCTGTCTCCACAGGCTGAGCCACGACTTGCGTAGCCTAGTTTGGAAGGCTGATTTGGGCCAATGGAATTCCTCTCTTGGGAGGACATGAGCTGTAACACTTGGAGGGATGGGTGGTGGACAGGATGAGAGAAATGATGACTTTGGGAAGGAAGCAGAGTTCTGGGTAAGTGGTCCTAAGAAAGGAACTGGACAGCCTTCAGGAGTGGCAAGCTAGGGAATGGGGGGAGGGGTTGTCTTGGCCTCAATTCCTGACACCTGTTTCTGTGCGAGTTTATGTTTCGATAAACCCCTCTTTCCCTGAGGAAATCTGAATGAGACTCTGCTTCTTGCAACCAAAAATGTCCTGGCTGAGACAGTACTCGCCTCGATGCTCCCAGGATGCCCATTTAACCTCCATTACTGCAAGCATCCCGCTGTGTTGTCATTATCCCATCCGTGTCTGCTGCCCCTCCAGGACCCTGCGTTCTTTGAAGAGAAGTCCATGGTTTTTTTCATCTGTGTTCCCAGCGCCCAGCATGAGCCCTAGTTCCTAGCAGGCTGAACTCAGTAAGTATTTATGAACGAGGGATGTTTTTCTCACCCTCTTGTCCTCTGGATCCTGATTCCCAACTCACCAGCTCTCAGTTCGCCTCCCCTAGGCTTTCTTGCTCACTCATCGCCTCTTCCTAAGCTCATTGCAGCATACAGGCCTCTTCTTCCGCCGTTCTGTCCCCAGCCTATCAATTTCCCCCTCAAAAAGCTCCCTGTGGTGGAGGCGCTGTCTTCCACCACCCTGTTCTCCTATTTTAAAATAATAGTGTTATGCTAGGCGCACAGCCACCAGCTGGACTGGGCATTCCCCAGTCTTCTTTGCAGCTAGCCCAGGGCACAGCACGTGCAGGAGCCACATTCAAAACATCTAGCAACCAGTAAGGCACAGGCATTAGCCAACCAGAATCCAGATCTAACCAATGTGCATGCAGGTGTCTGTAAACAGCCAATAAGCCAGCGTTGGCCACATGACCTGACTACGTTCTCACCAGTGGGGGGTTAGACCTGTCCCTTCCACCTTACTTGTCCAAACAGAAATGGCTTGCTCTCCACTTCCTCTCTTCCCCCCTTCTCATGACCTGCAATTTGGATTTGCCCACGACCCAGCTTTGACTGTGAGGAAAGGAGATGGCAGAGTAACAGGTGGGAGGGGCCTGGGTCCCTGAATGGTCACATGGAGCAATGGGGTCTCCTGATAACCTGGACCCCAAATCTCCGGATTGTTAAGTGATAGAGGAACAAATTTCCATCTTGTTTGGGGCATTGATTGTTGAGTCTTTTTGTTACTTAAGTTCAGCTTCGACTCTAACAAGGGAGTTTCCTAAGATGCTATCAACTAGAAGATGTATCATTATTTCTATGTAGCATAAAGAAAGAAGCACTTCCAGTTAAGCCATGATAAGACATCAATTTTAAGACATGTCTTGATTTCAAAGACATTAAACTGTGAACAAATGTGCATCTTATAATGATGAAATACAGTAGTACACTCACTGTGTCTCAGGTGCTTTTCTCAAATTATTTGATTGAACCCCAGAAAGGAGACCCAATTACTCAATTATACCCATTCCTTTACAGCCAAAGAAACCGACGTTCAGAAAGAACACGACCCGCTGAAACCGGTTTGGCTCAGTGGATAGAGTGTCGGCCTGCGGACAGAAAGGTCCCAGGTTCAAATCCGGTCAGGGGCATGTGCCTTGGTTGCGGGCACATCCCCAGTGGGGGCGTGCAGGAGGCGGCTGATTGATGTCTCTCTCTCATCGATGTTTCTGGCTCTCTATCCTTCTTCCTTCCTCTCTGTAAGAAATCAATAACATATATTTAAAAAAAGAAAGAAAGAAAGGACATGACCCATTTGATGGCATTCAGGCAGGGAGTACCCTACAGAGAAAGGCTCGGAGTCTTCCCAGCCCCCTCCCACCCAGCCCCACTCACCTATGCAGACTCTCCCCTCGATGGGTACGGTTCTGGACACGACAGTCATGGCCGAGCTCAGGCAGGAAGCCATAGTCACGCAGCAGGGCCTGAGCCCCTCTGGCCACCACGGCCACGCCAGCTGCCACACGCCGGGCCAGGTCATCCCTCCAGCCAGCAGAGCGCACTGCAAACAGCCCGGCAGGCAGTGGGGTGCCTCCTGGCAGAAGAAGGGGCTCTCCAGGGCCACCGGAGCCCCCACCTCCAGCCAGCTGGGGCCCCACTATGAACCAAACGTAGCCAGGCCCCGTGAGGCCGGCTTCCTCGGCTGCCCGGAACACAGGCTCGGCCTCCTCGCGGGCACAGAAGAGCAGGCGGATCTGAGCGCTGAGGCTGCGGAGCTGGGCGCTCAGCACGGCCTCACCGGCCCCGGGGTCCAGGGTCAGCGCCCCACGGTGCTCCCAGCCCACCAGGCTGCCATCAGTCAGCACCTCGATGTAGGACAGGAAGGCGCGGTGGCCAGGGGCACGTGTGGTCACGGCTACAAAGGACGTCCAGTCGTACTCCTCCAGCACCTCGAAGATGACCTGGAGCTGCTGCTCTGTGGAGGAGCCCAGCTGCAGGAAGGTGGAGCCCTTCTCCTGCGGGGAGAGGGTAGTCAGGCCTCCGGGTGTGGAGACCACAGCTCCCAGGAGGCCATAGGAGCCTTCAGCCACCAACCAGGGCATCACAGCTCCCAGTGGTCGAGAGGGAACCTCATTGCCCAGAAGCTGGTAAAGGGACACAGCTCCCGGCCACCACCAGGGGGGTCACGGCTCTCAATATGACTGACTGACTAGCTGTTTCAGACCCACTCCTTTTCCTGCCCCGTCACAGAGCTGGACCTGGGTGAGGGTCAGCCACATGACGGAGTTAGTTCTGGGCTCAACCATTAAAACTCTCCCCCAGGCACCTTACTTTCTTCCCTATCTGAGGACAGCTGCAGAGGACTCAGAAGAGAACTCTGAAGTCCTAGGGGATTACAGATGCGCAGGGAAGAGCCTGAGTCCCTAAGTCACCACTTTGGAGGGGGGCCACCTCCATTCAGAAACACCTGTTTGGAAATACCTTTTATTGGGGTGAGCCACTGAGATGTAGGGATTTAGGTGTTAGGAGGATTAACATTACCATGATGACTACTCCATCAGTGAGGGAACTACAGTTCCCAGAAGCCACGGAGAAGGACCACATCTCCCAGCATGCAACGAGGGTTCTAGAAGTACTGTTTTAAGCTTTGCTGAGTGGACTTGCCCTTCTCGGGTTTTCCTTCTATTCCCTGTTCCCTTCTCTGTTTCCTTTGCTGGATTCTCTCCCTCTGTGACAATTCTAAACGCAAGAGTGCCCTAGTCTCCTTTTTCCTTCCAGGTCCTCTCTCCCTGGTGATCTCATCCATATCCATGGGTTTAAACACAGTCTCTTGCATTATCCAATATGGGAGCCACTAGACAACTATGACTATTCAAATTTTAATTCACTAAAATTTAGTTCCCTGCTGAACTAACCACATGTCACGGTGTGTCCAACACCCACGCATGGCTAGTGGCTACCATTTTAGACAGAACAGCTGCAGGCCATCTTCATTGCAGAAAGTTCTATTGGACAGCGCTGGAGGTGTTGGTGACTCCTGTTTTCAGTCACCCCCTCTCCTGTGAGCTCTGGACAAAACTTTCTATTCAACATCTCCCCTTGGATTTCCAAGAAGCTCCTCAAAATTAACATGTCAAAAACAGAATTCTCGATCTTTCCCTCACCTCAGACCTGTTCTGTCTTTTCTTTTATTCACCCAGCTGCTCAGAGTTGGAAGCTAAATCATCCTTTCTCTCTCTTTCTCTCATGCCCATATCCAGGCCGTCTCCAAGTCTTCCTGGCTCTCTGTTCACTCTTCATCACTGCCCCTGCCACACTCCCCCACTGCCACCACTTTCTTGCTTAGACAATGACAACGGCTTCCCAACCCATCTCTGCTTCCATTCTTGGATCTTCCAGTCCATTCCCCAGACAGCAACCAGAGTGATCTTTGCAAAATATTAATTGGATTGCTTCCCTTCCTGGTTGAAAAGCTTCCAGTGATTCTATCTTACAGTCAAAGCCAAAGCTGTCTCTGTGGCCCACAAGGCTCTGCATGAGCTGGGCCCTTGCCTCTCTGACCTCATTTCCCAGCACACCCACCTCTCTGCTCTTTCTCAAACACATCCAGTTCCTTTCTGATCAGGGCTTTCCAACATGGTAGCCGCTAGCCACCTATGCCTATTCAAATGAGCTGTTCCCTCTCCTGGGGACACGTTCTCCCAGCTCCTCCATGCTGGACCTGCCTCATTCCTCAAGTGAGCTCAGTTGTCACCATCACAGGGAGGCCTTCTCCGACTGCCATCTATTGAAACCCATCTCCATCATTACAATATCCTGTTGCTTTCTTCCAGGACCAATTTTATTGCATTATTTGTGTTGTTTTTTGTTTGTTTGTTTTTGTCTTTGTCACCCAATTAGAATGCAAGCTCTATGAGCAAGAAATATATATATCCTTTTACAATTGTATTCTCCAGAACGTAAAACAGCCTCTTTACAGAATCAGCCTTTAATAAATCTTCAGTTATGCACTGAGAAGAGCAAGTGGAATTACTCCAAGGTGTGTGCCTGTGGTTATATGTGCAGGGGGAGGGCAGTTGTCCTGAGGAGATGAGGTCTTCCAGCATGCAATGAAACCCTGAAAGGACCTCACCCTTTGCAGGTGGAGGAGTGCTGAGGGGACCACGTTCCCAGCATTCAATGGGGGCGCAGATGGAGCCGAGGACCACTCTGAAGATACTGAGGGACTACATTTCCCAGAAGGGAATGGGTGTACATTGAGTGGGCTACAGTGCCCAAGAGACAATAAACAAAGCAGATTACACTTCTCAGCAATGGAGGCACGAGGGACTACACCTCTTGGTCTATCATGAGGTGGCAGCCAGGAAAGTGTAAGTTCACCTTGAAGGTGATCTGCCCACAAATCTGTGGACAACTCTATGCCAAAGACAAGCAGCAAGTTGGACAGAGGCCTTTCCCAGAATGCTCCAGACAGGAGAGAACTACGAGTCCCAACATGCAATAGTAATCTAGTCACAAAGCCAGCCACCCTCACAGCTGGGAGCCGGTGGAGATTTAGGCCCCACCCACTCAGGTGGCCCTATCCTCTGTCACATTGGCTCCACTCCTGAGTAGGCCCCGGCCCCTCTCTGCACCTCCTAGTAGATGACCCCTTTCCTTCTCAGTCTGCACACTAGACTAGTTTCAATTCTGACCTTTGCTACCAAAAATTCATTCCAGCTGGCCTCTCCTGTGCCCTGGGGAGCAGGCCCCTCTCCAGGCCACAGCCAGCTCTAGCCTCTGTCCCAATCTCTCCTGCAGACTCCTGGTTATGATCTCTCAGTGGCTGGGCCTTCATCCTCCCAGGCTCGGCCTCTGGATTCTCACTTTCCACACCTAACAGCTGGGTAGGCCCTGCCCCAAGCCCATTCCCAGTACTGGCTTCCTCTCCAGGCACGACTCCCTAGACTCACCTCTCACCGGTGAGCCCTGCCTCCTCACTGACTGCCCACGCCTTAAAACCCACTCACTTGCTCGAAGACTCTACCTCCGCAGCCCACTTCTCACTAATGACTCCTCCCTTCCTCATACTCCTTCCACCGATGGCTCCGTCCTTCTACATAAATCTCTAGACCCCATGCTCAGCCAGGCGAGCCTCCCAGCCCCTTCTAACCTGATACCTGTCTTTCCTGGTCCCTGTCCCTGTCTTCCTGGCTCCTGCTTCCTCACTAGACCTCACCCCTTTCGGAACCCCACTCCTTTACAAGTGACTCCTCCCTCACTGATTCCAGACCCCACCCCTCCTTCAGATCTTGCCACGTCAGGCTGGTCTCTTTCGTCCCATCCCGCCCCTTCCCCAGGTCCTATCCCCTCCGCAGACTCACCTCTCCTGTAGAACCCTCAACCCTCCCCATAACTGGCCTCTGTCAGACCCTGCTTCTGGAGGGCCCCCCACCGCTCCACACGAACCCTATGGACCACGCCCCTCCAGGGTAGCCCCACCCTTCACCGACTACCATCCGGTCCTCACTGGTCCCAGAAGCAGACCCTGAAGACGGGCCCCGCCCGCAGCCCCGCCCCCGACTGGCCCCGCCCCCAGGCCGCGCGCACCTTGGGCGTGAGCACGAGCGCGGCGCCGCCGTGCACGGCCACGATGGGCAGCGAGGTCTGTGCCGAGAGGAAGTCGAGGATGGGCGCGACGGCGGGCGCGCGGGAGTCGTCCTCGAAGACGACGCCGTGCACGCGCAGCCCCGACAGCAGGTCGCAGAGCTGCAGCACGAGGCTGCGCGGGTCCGAGCCGTTGAGCACCAGCGCCACCGGCCGCACGTCCAGGCCCGGGCTGCGCACGGCCGCCGCCACGGCCGGGCCCAGGCGGGCCGCCTCCGTAGCGTACGCGGGCCCCGAGAACACGAGCGCCACGTTGAGCGGCCGCGCCCCGCTGGCGCCCCCGCCGGGCCCGCCGGCCCCGCCCGGCCCCGGCGCCTCCTCCGGGAACGGGCTGGCGCAGGCCAGCGCCAGCAGCAGCAGCATCTTAGCGGGGCCCCGAGGGCCGCCGGGGCCACCGGCTCCGCGCATCGCCTGCGGGCCCCGCCGGGCGGCCTCTGAGCGCCCGGGCCGAGGAGGAGGGAAGCGGGAGCAAGGAGGGGGCACCCAGAGAAGGGGAGACACCAACAGCAGAAAAAGACACAAATCAGGGAGACACGGCGGTGGGAAGACAGAGACAGGGAGGCGAGATTCAGAAAGAGATACACGAAGGTGAGATAGAGGGAGGGAGCGATGCAGAGACAGGAGGAAGATGGGGGGACAGAGACAGGAGGAGACCCGGGTAGAGAGGGTGGTGGGAAATGGGGACAGGGAAGAGACCGAGGCGGGAAGAGAGGCGAGGTACGGATGGGGAGGATCACAAGACAAGACGGACGGGAAACAGACCCACACAGATGGGATCAAAATGGGAGCAGAAAGAGAGAGCCAGGGAGATAGGAAGAGAGATGCAAACCATAGAGAGACAGTCCCAGAGCGCGCGCGACGGAAAGAAGGAGAGAGATGGAAGGTCAGGGACAGAGGGGCTCAGAGTGCGAGATAGGGAGATGAGGTGGAGAGATAAGACGGAATGACAAATAGGGAGGGAATATTAGGGAGCCAAGGACAGATGCAGATGGATGAAGGAAGGCAGGAGAGATAAGAGAGATGAGAAAGTTCGACAGGAAGATGGGAAGACACGGAGGGAGACAGAGACCCCACAGCCACCAAGGGACGAGCACACACAAGTGATGGAGGATCAGGCAGAATCAGAGATTGAGGGAGGAGGCGGGCAGAGCAGACAGAAAACAGGAAGACAGAAATAGCAAGCAAGGCAGAGATCAAGACCCCCGCCAGGGAGGTGCCCAGCACAGACATGAAAGGAAGACCGGGAAGGCGAGTGGCAGGAGGGATCAAAAATAAAAGGAAGACAAAGAAGAGAAAGGGAAAAGGGGTCAGGTGTGTGGGGGAAGAGAAAGAGAAAAAAAAAATTAGTGGGGCATCCTAAGGAGAGAATACCCCCTGACCTCATCCCTCACCCAGCCCCCAGCCCACTTTTGTCCCCTTAATGCTGCCCCTGTCCCCTCTTAGTGAGAGCTAGAAAGAATCATGGCCCAGGATGGATGTGAGGTTGCAGGGGGAGGGAGGGGCCAGCTGTGGAGGGCTGGGGGACAGAGGGTCCCTGGCTCGCAGCCCAGAGCAGTTTTGTAAATGAGAGGAAATACAGCGTCTCTGGCTGTGTCCCCTGTTGAATGCTAGCTGCCTGGGGTGGGCGGGCTAGGAGCCCAGACTCCTGGCTGCTGGGTCTGAGGGAGGCAGGCATTGGCGCCTGGACTCCTGGTTCCCAGAGAGGAATTACAGCCCACACTAGGGGCTTCCTGCAGGGGTGAGGGTCCAGACAGGGGAGGGTTCTATCTTGGTTGTCAATCAGGCTCCTGTCCGGTTGCCATGGTAGCACAGGCCTATATACCCCACGGATAGCTAGAGTGGGGGAGAGGCCCACAACCCCCTCCCCTGCCCAGAGGCTCCCACCCCCACCTCACCCACCTGCCCAGAGATCCTGGGCCACTGTCTTCCCAAGAAGGGGGGTGGGGGCTCCTAGCATGCCTGTCCCTCCCAAATCCTAGCTCCCCATGTCCCTCCTCTCTGCCCTTCCCCTAGCAGCTGGCTCAATCAGTGCTCAGAATAGCCCCCCCCCACCCCAAAATAACCCACAGCTGTGGCCTGGCCCCCGTGGGGTTAACACTTCGCTCTCCTCCGTTCCTGGTGGCTGCTCTCCCCTCAGCCTCTCCTCTGCCTCTCAGACATACCCTCCACCCCTGCCTGGCCCAGGGTCCTGCTCCCCACCGAGGCCCAGGAGGGCAGCTCCAGCCCCACCCTTCTGAGGATCCTGGATGCTCAGTCTGCGCCCCTGTGGGTTCAGAGGGCAGTCTCCCACCCCTGGGGGCCCAGAAGCGGTATCTCCAGGCTCAGGGGACTCTGGAGGTCAGTCCCAGAAGCTGCGCCCACAGGGGTCATATTGTCCAGGCCCCACTCCCGTCCCCATGAGGCCAGAGAGTCCTGCCCACAGCCCTGTCAGGGACTGGGGAGTCCCCTCCTCCCTCAGACAAGAAGCCCTCCCCTCCAACTTCTCCAACAGGCTCAGGAGTCCTGGCCTGGGCTCCCTCCTGCCAGGACCCGGGAGTGCAGGCCCTCAGCCCTGGCCTTTCCCAGGACCCAGGAGGCCGGGCTCCCTCCTGCCTGGGCTCAGGGGTCCAGGCGCCCAGCCTCCTCCGCACCCCGGGACCAGGCGTCCAGGCCCCTAGCCCTCTCCTCCCTTAAGGACTCCCTTTTGTCTCAAATCCTATCAGTCGCCCACATCCTGGGCATCCACAGCTCCAGGCTTCCTCAGTTGCCCAACTCGTCCTGTATACAGCATAGCCTGACCCCAGCTGAGGAGGAGGAGGAGGGTGCCAGAGATTCCTGGGGCGCCCCATCTCCATCACTCCCCCCCCCAAATCCATCACAGAAGAGAGGAGAGGCCACTTGGATCAACAGCCCGCCCTCCCTCGAGTCGTGCTGCAGACGGCTTCCCATTCCCGCACCTACAGCACCATCCTCTTCCCCTCCCCAGTCCGGTGCCCAGAGGCTGGGAGGGTGCTCGGGAACCTTGAGGAAGGGGTGGCAGCCTGGGGTGAGGGGTGCTGGGCCTGGATGCCCTCAAGGTCCTTGGCAGGGGTATTAATAGCAGACTCATAGCTCTGGGAAGGGAGGGGAGAGCGGGAGGAGAGAGGGAGAGACAGGCCGGCGAGGGGGGAGAGTGATGCGGACAGGGTGTGCGGAGGGAAGGGGGAGATGGGGGACAGCGTATGGGGTGTCAGGTAGGTGGGGCTGGGAGAGGGAGCAAAGTGTCAGAAATGGGGGGTTAGGAAGTCTGAGGTGTAGAGACCAGGAAAAGGGGATCAGGACAGAGAAGAGTCCCCAAGGGACAAGGGAGCTGGGGTAGGGGGGCAAAGACCACTGCTCAACCCCCTCCTTCCCTGAGGCCCGGGGCCAACTTTCCCTGCCCTAGATCTGGGGGTCCACGTCCCCACCCGCACCCCTGCATCCCCGACCCCAGACTTACCTTTTCATGACCCTGATCTGTGGGGGAGAATGCTGGGGGTTAAGACCGGAACCCGGAGTCCAGCGACCCGAAGATTCCGCGGAGGGCTCCGGAGCCGCGGGGGGCAGGCCCGGGCGGCGGCGGCGGCGGCGGGGACCTCGGATTGTCCCTGGCTCGGCTCTCCCTCTTCCCAGGTCCGTCCTGCCCTGTCTGTCCCCCAAGGTTGCGGCCACCCCGACTAGGCGACGACGCCGCTACACATGTTGCGCTGGAAGTTGGGCCCCGGACATTGCGGAGGCTGTCGGGGTGTCCTCCCGGCGCCCGGACCCCGTGGGGATCCCCCTCCGCCCACCCGGGGTGCCCCCCTCCGCTGCTTCAGCCCCGGCTCCTCCCCCCTGTCCATGTGTCCAGTCCCGCCTCTCCTTGGCTCATTCGCACCCCCTCCTTTGTGCCCTCAGCCCCCCCCCCCCAACGTGTCTGTGTCTGTCTGTCTGTCTGTCTGTCTGGGTCACCTCTGAAGCCAGCCGCCGGCGTGTGTGTCGGTGCGAGGGGCGGGAGGCTGCCTGTCTGGGGACCTGCCTGCCCTTCTTCGCTTGGCCACCTCCAGACCCCCGCCCCCGGCGCCCCCTCCCAAACGCAGCCTCCCCGCCCTGGGATTCCCTTCGTCCCCCGGAGCTTGAGGAGGGGGCAGGCACACACGCTCACACACACACACGCTCACACACACACACGCTCACACACACACACACACACGCTCACACGCACAGGGGTCCGGCCGCCGCCGCCGTCAGGGGCTGTGCGACAGACAGCAGGACACAGGGACGCCGGGCGCCCAGCCGGACGCAGGCAGGAGGCACAGAGCCCAGGTACACACCATCCATTCGGGTTTGGGGCTGGTGGGAGGAAACGGGGGGCCCACGACACCCACGCAGGCGGCTCAGGGTCGGTGCAGACAGGCAGACCCTCCCTCCTCCCCTCCCTCCCTCCCTCCCTCCCTCCCTCCTCCCGCCGCCGCAGCCCTTGCAGACACACCCCCCCTCCACCAGCCCAGCCCGACACCCGGACCCACAGATCCTCACCGGCAGAGAGCCGAGGCACGAGAGACCCCTGGGGGCCGGGCGGACCCGCCCAGGCCCACACCCCCGGCGGGGGCCGGGGCCGGTGGCGGAGGCAGCCTGCGGGCGGAGGGTGGCGGCGGCCGCGGCCGCGGCTTGGAGGAGCCGGAGCCGGAGCGGGAGGGACCCGCACACTCGCTCTGTTCTCACACACACACTCACTCGGGATGCGATTAATATTCCGTCCCCGTCTGCCCCTGCCGGGAGATCCACAGTCCCCCTTCTTGGCCTCCCTGGGGACCCTCCTCCCGCCAGGGCGGGGCAGGGGGCTGCCCCCTCCGCAGCCTCTAGCCTCTGCCTTCCTCCCGGGACAAGAGAGTGAGGGGCTGCAGATAAAAAGCGAGGAGGGGCGGGGGGAGGCAGGGACTCAGAATCTAGCTCTGAGATATCAGCTTGGGACCCCGACTTCAGGGCCCGGCCTCCTCCCACTTTGAGGCTTGAGAAACAGGAGACCATTCCCTGACTTTGGTCTCCGACATGCCAGCACCCAGCTTTCGGCGGCTATGGATGGCCAGGCCTGCAAAGTAGGTCTCCATGAAGCCAGGAGTCCAGCTCCCTGTCCCCTCCTCTCTCAGCCCCAGAAATTCACATCCCAAGGCCTCTCCTCCCTCAGACCCAGGAACCCAGGCCCCCAGCCTCTCCTCCCTCAGACCCAGGGGTCCAGCCCCTCCTCCCTCAGACCCAGGGGTCCAGGCCCCCAGCCCCTCCTCCCTCACACCCAGGGGTCCAGGCCCCCAGCCCCTCTTCCCTCAGACCCAACTTGGCAGGTCCCCTCTGAGACCATCTGCCCAGCTGTCGCACCCCCTCCTGCTACAAAGGTTGGGCCCAGCACCGCCATACCGTGTTGGGGTGGAATATGGCACAGAACATCTGGGTTCCTGAAGGCAGAGGCCAGGAGAGAGAGAGAGAGAGAGAGAGAGAGAGAGAGAGAGAGAGAGAGAGAGAGAGAGAGAGAGAGAGGGAGAGAGAGGGGGCGCGGGGGGGGAGATGGGGGGCATGTGCGCGCAATTCTGGAGTTGGGGCTGGAGTCAGGGTTGTGGGCTGCTGCTGACTCCAGGGTCTGGGAGAGCAGGGGTGAAAGCTTATATTCTTGAAAAAGAGGAATCGCGCCTGCATTTACAGGTCTCAGAGGGGGGCAGGAATTGTGCCCCTAGAGTCCTGGGTCTAGGGTGCTCAAAACACAAGATGGTTGAGGTGTGATTCTAAGAAGGGGGGCTTGGGACCTGGATTCCTGAGTCCTGGGAGCGGGGCTGGGGTTCCCTACTCCTGGGTTTGAGGGAGGTGTTGGGGGCTGCTTTTTTGTCCTTTGGGTGGATTTGAACTTGAGGCCCATGAAAAACCAGCCTCTGGGTCTCTGTCTAGGATTTTCAAAGCTCAGAGGTCAGCATCCCTAATCGCTGTCAAGGTCAGAGGCTGAATACAGACTGCCTAGGGGAGCAGGTGCCAGATCCCAGAGACCCCGCAAATGTCCAGGAGGAGGCCCTGCTAGCCGGCTGGTGCGGGTAGGGGGCGCCAGAGAGCCGGGACTCCGCCCTCCGGGGTGGGGCCTCCTGGCCTGGACCCTCCCCCTCCCGCCCTCGTCCCTCTTCCCAGCTCCGGCTCCGCCACCCGCTCCCGCCTCAGCTCCCCCTCCCAGAGCCCCCCTCCAGGAGCCGAGCCCACCCAGGGCCCCTCTCCGGTCCTCCAGCCCAGCCGCCCGGCCGGAACAGCAGCCCCGGGGGGCAGCCCCCTCCAGCCCTGCCAGAGCCCCCCAACCATGAATCTCTTCCGATTCCTGGGAGACCTCTCCCACCTTCTAGCCATCATTTTGCTATTGCTTAAAATCTGGAAGTCCCGCTCGTGTGCCGGTGAGACGCCCACGGGAGCGGGAGGGAGGCCGCGCGGGGGACTTCCAGGACGCGGGGAAGGGTTTGGAGGCAGTAGGGGGACGGCCCCTCCCCCTCCCGCTTGCTGGGGATCCCCCCTTTCAGGTCCCGGGTCACCGCAGGGTCAGCTCCCTCCCCCAGACTCGGGGCGCATGCAGTTTGGTGGGGGTGGCTCCAGGCACTCAAGGCAGCCTCCCCCAACCCCACTGTGGGCGGCCCGGGTTCGGGGAGCCGTGGCCCGCAGGGAGGTGGCTGGGAGTTGGTGACGTGGACTCCGGCGGCCAGGAAGAGAGCGGGAGGGAGGCGGCCGGTTCTGGGGGCACTGAGGTCAAGTGGGGTTCTCCCGAGGCTCCACCTGGAGCCTGGACTTGGGAGGACCATGAGGGGGTCGGGGGTGGCCGTGAGGCCTAGCCCGGGACGGAGCCTCGGGCTGGAGTAGCTCTGGGGCCGGCTGCCCCCTGGCTGTGGGCCGGGAAAGGGCTCTGTTCCGGCGGGGCGGACAGGGCAGGCCTCCAGGGACGGCTGCACTCCAGAGCTGCTCCAGGCTCGGCCCAGGCGCCCCCTTGGGTGTATTCCTGGGCAGCCCACCCGGACTCCCCACTCTTTCTGCACCGCAGGGATTTCAGGGAAGAGCCAGGTCCTGTTTGCGGTGGTCTTCACTGCCCGCTACCTGGACCTTTTCACCAACTACATCTCCCTCTACAACACATGCATGAAGGTAAGGCTCTGCCCCAGCATCTGGCCCTCCTGAGGGGAACCTGGGCCCAGACTTCTGGATTTGAGGGAGGAGGTGACAGGGGCTGAGATTCTTGGGTCTGAGGGAGCAGGGGCTGGTGTTCCAGGCTCCTGGGCCCAAGCCTATTGGGGGTGCAGGTGCTACAAGCTGAAGCACCCACCTCATCTCCTCCACAGGTGGTCTATATTGCCTGCTCCTTCACCACAGTCTGGATGATTTACAGCAAGTTCAAAGCCACTTACGATGGGAACCATGACACGTTCCGGGTGGAGTTTCTCGTTGTGCCCACAGCTATCCTGGCATTCCTGGTCAACCACGACTTTACCCCGCTAGAGGTAGGCTGCCTGGGAGGGCCCTGTAAGGGGGGACAGGGGCGTGTGGTGGAACAGCTATGGACAGTGGTCCCTCAAAGGCTTCCTTTTGCGAGATTTGTTCAAACTTCCTTATTTTAGGACTAAGTTCAGCGCGTGGGCTCTGGAATCAGATGATGTTAACGCAACAGCAGCAGCACTCACTGTGTGCCCGATGCTGCTCTGAGTACTTCGTGCGCATTAACCCGTTACTTTTCATAGCGGCCTCGTTGTACAGATGAGGAATCCGAGGCTTAAGGAGTGTAGCTGACTTGTCCAAGGTCAGCAGCCTAGTGAACACTCAGAAATTGGGAACATGGGCTGAGGAGCTGGACTACTTGGATTGGGATTCCAGATCTGCAACTTTCTATTAGCATGACCTTGGGCATGTGACTTGACCTCTCCGTGCCTCAGTTTTCTGAATTATCAAGTTATCAGGTCATGTGAGGGTTTACTGAGAGTATGCCGCATTGCCTAGAAGTGAAATGCATGGACTCTAGCACCAGAGAGCCGAGATTTGAAGCCCACTTAGCAGCCTCGGGACTTTGGGCAAGTTAGTTTCTCTGCGCCTCAGTTTCCTTGTCTGTAAAATGGGGATGATCATTTCCTACTTCAGAGGTTCTACTGAGCGGTTGGTATCGGCAGAGCACAGTGTCTGGCACTAGGTAGGAAGTTCTGTGTTAACGTTTCTTCAGTGACTGAAATATTTGGTACCAGATTGATACTTTTACTCCTAAACATTCACTGTCATGCTTTTATTCCGGGCATTTTGGTGGCACCTGTGCACATTCCTGGGAGGAGTTTTGGGAGGGCTTGTGTTAAGTGTGTGCTCTGCTGGCCCCGGAGGCCTGGAGGCATCGACCTCAGAGCAGCCCACCTCTCCCAGCCTCACTCCTGCCTTGGAGAAAGCTGGCCCCAAGTGGCCGGAGGGGCTGATGCTTTCAACAGAAGCCACAATTCAGGAGTTTCCCTGAGAGATTTCGCATTAAATATTTGGCTACAGATTCAAAATATATTTCTAAAGTACGCTACAGGCCAGACAAATCGGACAGAGGGTGACTTTGGCCCACAGGCCCCAGAAATGTCAGAGGGAGGTGGCACCCTGCTGCGGCAGGAGCACTGGGCTTGGCTGTAGGCTTGGACTTGGCGAACACATCACCACCACCTTGCAGGGAGCACTCACCCAACTTGCACCCATTTTGCAGAGGGGGAGACTGAGTCTGGTAGAGGAAGTGGGGCTTGCTCTGGGAAGAAGAGGCCAGATCAGAATCCAGGCCGGTATTTTTGTTTGTTTCAGTCAGAGGGGGTAGTTCACTTGTGCAAAGTATTGGCACTGATGGTGTGTCCAGCTCCATACTGGCCATTGTAAATATGCCATCGTCCAGTCTGACCTCTCAGCCGCCTGGGAAAGCGGACATCCTCATCCCCATTTTCTGGAGAACTAAGGTGAGGCTCAGGAGAGAACTTACAGGATTTAAACCCAAGTCCTCCTGCATGCTCAAAAGTGATTTTTAAATTATATGCTTTAAAAATTCAGATATCATGAATAGATAAAAATAAACATGATAAGAACATGACCTCCCATTTCCCTTTATGTTATGATTCTAGTCCCAAGGGCTAACAATTGGGTGTGTACCAGTTTAATTGTAACTTTTCTAAGCCTCTCACTAAGCTGAGAGGCCTTGCTGGAGGATTCTGAGTGTTATAGGAGCAAACCCTGGAGTCCAGTGACCTGGAGAGGAATCTATCCACATTTTATTTATTTAATAAAAAAAAATGTATTTTGGCCAAAGTTGCCATTTTTATTGACTTCAGAGAGGAAGGGAGAGGGAGAAAGAGTTAGAAACACCAATGATGGGAGAGAATCCCTGATCTGATCGGCTGCCTCCTGCAAACCCCACATTGGGGATTGAGCCCGTAGCCCAGCATGTGCCCTGACCAAAATCGAACCATGATCTCCTGGTTCATGAGTTGACGAGAAACCACTGTGCAACACTGTCTGGGCTCTACTCACATTTCCACTGTGCAAAAATCTTGGGCCTCCGTCTCATCTTTGTAATGGGGAGAAGAATAGGACTTACCTCAGAGGGTGAAGGCAGTAGTCCATTGATACCTGCAAGGTTCGGGGCACAGTGCCTCATGCTGAATGCTCTATGAGCACATGTTGTTGTGAATACGTCCTGATGTTCCCCACTTCCCTCCCACAAACCGAAACAGCTGAGGGGGAGCCATACCTGCCACTGGCCTTGTTCTCTTCGGGGAGGTCTCAGTGTGTCCACGGGTCACACGTTGCCCCGGGTAAACTGTCAGGTTGTGAGGACTGAAAGTGGGCTGACAGATGTCTGCAGGTTCTTCTTCCCCCTCCCAGGGTGCCCTGTCCTGCTCATGAGTGATGACTGTCACTGGTCCCTAACTGGTGGCCCCTGACAAGCACGTGGAGCTGACTCCCATTCACTCACCCATTCATCCAGGCATCGAATATGTGCCAGGCTTTGTGCCAGGGGTGGGTCATGGGGTGAACAAGACGAAGGATCTGAGCCTCATGACTCACATTCTGGTCAGCGCTGCCAGGAAAGATAAGATGGTTGATGTGACAGTGCTGGGGAACGATGGTCAGAGAAGGCCTCTCCCAGGAGGTGATGGATGAGCTGAGCCTGGAAGGAGGCGGAAGAGGCAGAGGTGAGGGACTAGCAAGTGCAAAGGTCCTGGGGCGGGAAGGAGCCTGCATGTTGGAAGGCCTGGCTGCAGCCCAGAGATCTCGGGAAGGGAGCAGGAGATGAGACTGGATTGGGGAGGACCCTGAAGACCCAGGTTAGATTTGGATGATATTCTGGTTGTGATAAGAAGTAATTCCTGGATGGGTTGTTGTTTTCTTAAATATATTTTTAATTGATTTCAGAGAGGAAGGGAGAGGGAGTGAGAGATAGAAACATCAGTGATGAGAAAGAATCATCCATTGGCTGCCTCCTGTGTGTCCCCCACTGGGGATCGAGCCTGGAACCCGAGTATGTGCCCTGACATTCAAACCGTGACTTCCTGGTGCATAAGTTGATGCTCTATTCTGAGCCATGCTGGCCCGGCAAGTTACTGTGTGGTTTTAAACCAGCGAGTGACACAGTTGGATTTATGTCCTTAAAGATTGTACATAGAAAGTCGCCCCTACAAGGGCAGGAAAAATCATCTCCATTTTAGAGATAGGCGGAAACTTGGAGAATCTGGGTCTTTCGCCCAAAGTCTCATAGAAGGGAAGTCTCAGAGCCAAGGTGCACCCTGTCTGCCTTTGGAGAGGCATAGCTGTCAAGTGCTCATGCACACCGACTCGGAACCTGTTCCAGTTCCCGCTCAGCCACGGATGGGCTGCTCACAACAGCAGCTTCATCACGGGGTTGTTGAGGATGAAATGAGAATACATGGGGCACGGGCTGGGTGCTGTCTGGCACAGAGGATGTACCGGTGGGCATTGCTGTCCGTTCTCTCTCCCACATCCTGTCTGCACCTGTGTTCTCTCCCACCCTGCCCCCTCCACCCGTCCCGCCCTCTACCCCTGCTCTGCCACCCCTGTAGATCCTCTGGACCTTCTCCATCTACCTGGAGTCAGTGGCCATCCTGCCGCAGCTCTTCATGGTGAGCAAGACAGGCGAGGCGGAGACCATCACCAGCCACTACCTGTTCGCGCTGGGCGTCTACCGCACACTCTATCTCTTCAACTGGATCTGGCGCTATTACTTCGAGGGTTTCTTTGATCTCATCGCCATTGTGGCCGGCCTGGTCCAGACAGTCCTCTACTGCGATTTCTTCTACCTCTACATCACCAAAGGTAGGGGTGGGGCCCGCAGCAGGGCCCTGCTCCCTCCCAGCTCTCACCCCATCACCCCAGTCCAGTATCTGTCACTCCCAGAAGGGACCTCTCCCAGGGTCCCAGGGTCCCAGGCGCCCCGCTCTTCTAGGAATTCAGCCTTCCAGCCCTGGCCTCCCTGAGGACCAAGGAGTTTCTCTCCTCAGCCCGCACCTCTCTGAGGAGAGATAGCAAGGCAGCAGGGGCCGCCTTCCCACACAGGTGCTTCCTGCTGGGACCAAATGGAGACCAGGTGCTCCCGCCCGAGCCTAGGAGCATTTTGGGAAGAGGAAACAGGACAAAGAGGGGGGCAAGGGTAGCCTCTGACTTTTCCTCTCTTGAAATTTATCTTAAGCCCTCCGCCTGCCTGAGATCCCAGATCCATAGGATTTTGGTCTCACAGCCTAAAAAAATCTGGATTCCCATGTCCCCAGGCCCAGCAGTGCTTAGAGAAAGGAGGGCTTCCTCTTTGTTCATTGATCTCCATCTCACCCTCAGGGAACTCAGGCCCAGGAACATTGATTGATTGATTGATTCATTCATTCATTTATTCATTCATTCATTCAACCAAGAAATTTATTGAGCACTTTCTGTGCAACAGTAGGAAAAGGATGGACGAGACCCTCCCCACCTCTCCCTTCGTCCCCCGTTATAATTTTAGTTGGGGGCGATGGTGAATGAACAGGTATAGAGTGATGATCGCAAGGAGCGTGGAGAGCTATAGCAGAGGAAACCAGGGGTGTGCAGCTATGGAGGGTGAGGGGCAACTTTACATGGGGTTGCCTCAGGAGCAGCCTCTTGCTGGAGATGGTGATGAAAGCAGAGACCTGAGGAATCAGGCCTCAGTCGGTGTGAAGAAGGAGGACAGAGGGCCTGGAGGCAGCCCTGGGACCCCTGGGGTTCCGACTGGTCTCCCTGGCCAGCCCCACCACGCCCTCTGACCCCAGCTCCCTCTCTAGATGAGCCAAGGTCTCCAGCGAGACCCCTCCAAGGCTGGGAGAGGAGGACCCACCACTAGCAGAAATGGGCCTGCTCTCGCTCACTGCTCAGCCCCTAGGATGAGACTATGGTCCCTGCACCCAACCCCCGCAGTGATTCAGGCTCATTTCCCCAGTTTACAACCCAGGGTCCTGGGCCAGCCCTCCTGGCATCTCTGTCCAGCCCAGTGTCCAGCTCGGTGTGGGAGGCCATCCCTCCGAGCGGCCCCGTGGTGATGCCTGCCCCTCTCTCTTCTCGCAGTTCTGAAGGGGAAGAAGCTGAGTTTGCCGGCGTAGCCCTGGTCCTCGCTGTCCCTCTCCCTGGCAGTGGAGGGAAGCCGAGGCAGGTGATGGGAGACGAAGAGCCTTCCTGTCCAGGGGTGACTTTTTTAAGAACCAACTTTTCCCCACTCCCCATCTTCCTCCTGCCGGGTTTCAGGGGTTGGTGGAGGACCCAAGACTTGGGGAGCTCAGGACCTGGGCTGTTTGTAGTTTTTTGCCTTTTAGAGAAGAAAAAAAAAATCTTTCCACGATTTAGTTTTTGATCCTGATGACTCCTTTCTCTTCTACTTTCTGGCCCCAATTTTTATAAACCGTTCCAAGTATCCTGTATGGGGAGGGGGTGCAGGGTGGGAGATCTTTTCTCGCTCTCAAGCCCCTTAGCTACCTTCCAGATCCTATCCCCCGCCTCACTGTTGGCCAAACACTAAATCTGCCTGCATGGCCTTCCTGACCTCCCACCTTCCACCCAGGACACAGCCCCTGCCCCCCAACTTCCGGGCTGGGGAGAGAAGGAGGGAGGAATGGCCTGCCCTGATTTTTCATAATTTCCCCCAAGTTTGGGGTTTTTAGTCTCGTCCTCGTTTTTTGGGCATTTAGGGGGCTGGCTCTAGGGTCACCATGACTCTGCCACTCTGTTTTTGTACAGAATTGATGGTTGATTCTTTGTTCTCTTGAAATAAACCGAGGAAAATGATGCCTCTCTTTTGCTACTCCTTGTTCTCTCTCTGGCGTTTGTGGGGTCCCACCCTAGTCCCTGTCTGCTTCTGCTTTGTCCTGTTGACCGTCCGCAGGTGGCTGAGGCCTGGGAGGAGCAGGAAGATGAGAAACTGGGTTTCCTGAGACTCTGAGCTGTACCCCGAGTCCTCACGGTGCCACAGGGGAAGATGCTTCGGAGAAAAAAACCCTGAAGATTCCTCCCATCCCAGCACAGAACCTCCCTGGCTGTTCTCCCAAATCTCAGGGTTCCAGAGGACCTACCTGGTCACCATCAGGCAGCCCCGTCCCACCCTCATCTGACATTTTATTGAGCCATTCTGTTTCTTACAAAAAAAAAAAAGGAATCAGTTGCCAGCCTTTAAAAAACAGAGTTTCAATTAAAATTTGAATTTCTGGCTTCTCTTGAAAAAAATCCGCCAGCGAGACAATGCCTGGTCCTCCTCTGGCGGCAGCAGATGGCTGGGCTGAATGGTGGATGCCAGCTCTGCCGTCCCAGGGCTTGGCTGAGGGTCCTTGCCGTTCACTGTTGGCCTGACGTGTTATTTTCTGGTTTTATTTGTGGAGTAAGAAGGAAAGGGAGACAGTTTCCACACCTCCCTCCAGGTGGGCTTGACACCTGTCCTGTTTCCTTTACTTCTGCCTGACCCTCAGGAGCTTTGGGGGCTGGGCCCCCAGTTTTAGGATGTCTGCTGAGACCCCTCAGCGCCCCCAGGTCTCCGGAGGATGGCTCTGGGAGCTTCAGGAGGCGGTAGCCGGCCTTTTCTGAGCATTTTGCTAGCGCCAGGCCACATGGGTTTCCTGGAGGAGCACCCTGGGCCCTCTGCACCTCTGAAGGGGGCCCTGGAGGAGAAAACCGAGGCTTGGGGGGCGAGTGGCAGAGGCGGGTTTGTGCCCAGCTTCCTCACGCTGGAGCCTGTGTTTAGTCACTGCTATCACTATGTTTTTCTTTCTTTTAAGCCAAGGGACCTCCTGTTTAGAGGAATGTTGCCCAGAAGCCTGGTAGATAAGGTGATGTGTGAAGTGGGAACAGGGCTGCGAGGGTGGACTTGGGGCTGGGAGCGACGCCTCTTGGAACGAGTGGGGTCGGAAAGCCATCGCTCTCATCGGTCCCCGTCCCTAGCTTTCCAGCCACCACAGATGGCGCCCGGATAAGCTAAGTGAGACACCACAGAATGAGGACTAGAGCTCGAATCCTCCCCGGCCCCTCACAGCGCTTCCCTCCACGCTACCTCTGCCACTTTCCCCATGCCCACAGGGACCTCCTATTCTGTACCCCCAGAACTGAGCATGGGGCCTGCCACATTGGAAACCTCACGAAGTGACCACGGAGCCCACATTTGACCCCCCACAATTCGCACCCCTTTGTCCAGTTTGTAAATGAAGGCTCTGCAGGCCACCGTGACTCTCATGTAGGTATTTTTTTTTGGCCTGCATAACATTAAAAAAATTCGCATTGTTCGAATTTTTGTTCTAGAAAACGCAGAAGGTTCTAGCTGCGTGGTCCAATGTGGTGGCCATCAGCAACACATGACCATTAGCACTTGAAATGTGGCAGGTCCAAATTGATGTAAAATATGCAAAGGATTTCGAAAACTTGGTATGAGAGAATGTAAGATATCGGATAATTTTCTATACTGATAGCATGTTGAATAATATTTTGGATATACAGAGTTAAATAAAATATATGAAAATTAATTTCACTTATTTTGTTCTACTTTTCAATTTAAAATTCCATGCCCTGCCCAGCCGGTGTTGCTCAGTAATTGAGTGTCGAATTATGAACCAAGAGATCATAGTTCAATTTGTGGCTAGGACATCGGCCTGGGGTTGTGTGCTTGATCCCCAGTGGGGGACATGTAGGAGGCAGCTGATCAATGATTCTCTCATCATTGATGTTCCTATCTCTCCCTCTCTGAAAGCAATAAAAATATATTTTAAAAAATTCCACGCCCTGTGGCTTGCATAACTCAATGGGACAGCGCTGCTCTAGGCACCCTAGGTGCATGGTGCTGAGTATGGGCACCGGGTGTGGATGCTCCCCTCCTAGACATGCACTTAATGGCTGCTTCACCCACAGGTGTTACCTTTTTGGTCCTACAGACAGAAGCTTTTGTGGCCTGTGTGTGATCCTCCATGAGCTTGGGATTCTAGAATAAAACCACTTCCTCTTCCCCAACAATCCTCCAAATATTTGAAAATCAGGATCTCCCCTCCCTGACCCCAGCCACGGAGTTGGGTCCCTTGTCACTGGAGTGAGTGAAGAGCTTGGGCTTTGGTGTCAGCAACAGGGCTGGTCCCAATGTTGACCCTGATTCTTAGCACTCTCTCTGAACTTGAACTTCCTCAATTGCGCAGCGGGATACTGCGTGCCCCCCTCCACGGCTAATGTGAGGAGCCATGTCCCTCTCCTGTCCCCACCTCTAATGTGCAGCTACCACGGTGGCACCCAGATGGAGGGTCCTGGAGGTGGTAGGGACCCATGTAGTGACCCCTGAGGTGACCTTGTTGAGTTTCTCCCCACCCCGGCCACTCCAAGCGCCAGTGCGACACAGACATGAGCAGGACAGAGGGCTATTTTCAGAAACCCTTCTGCAGGGAGGGTGAGCTCTTTACTGAGGTGCTAAGGATGTCTAGTTGTCGGGCATCATAGCGAGGCGGGGGACCTTTGCTGTCGTCAGATAGGGAGACAAGGCGGAGCTGGCATAACTCATGCTGTTAGGGCCAGTGGGGGGCGTGTTGATAGGGCTGGCGGCAGAGGGCGGGGAGAGGGTGGTCAGCACCACGCCCCCCTCATCCAGGGAGCGCTTGTAGGGGACTGGAGCGTCATTGCGGAGGTCCTGGAAGGCCAGGTAGGCCTGGAATATCTGCGGGCAGAGAAGGGTGTGCTGGAGGCTGGCTTGAGCTGGGCGGGAGAAAGAGGGGCTGGGGCCTGGCCTGGCCTGGGGAGAGCCACAGGGCGCGGCTGTGCCCACTGCTCACTCCTCACCCAGCTCAGCAGTCACCCACAGAAGGCCTAAGGCAGGACGCCCTCTTTCAGATGTGCCTGGGAGCCAGGGAAGGAGGCCCTGGGGGGGCGGGGCCTGAGTGAGTGGGAGGATGGGCTAGCCCCCCGCCCCGCCTGCAGAGGGTGTCCAGTGGGTGGCTCATCCTCACCCAGATGGGGACAGAGAAGAAAGCGAAGGCGATGGAGGCCTTGGCGCTGCTGTTCCCCAGGAGGAACTGTTTGGGTGGCGAATGGTGCCACTGGTTGGCCAGGAAGCAGAAACCCAGGAACCAGGTGCCTGCCCAGAGGACTTGGGGGCGCAGGAGAGAAGAAAAGGGGGAAGATCGGGTCAGGAAGGGCTGCTGGCCTGGAAAGGGCCTCTCCCTCCAGCCTCCGTTAAAATGTGCCACTGGAGTGGAGCTGCACTGCCCACGGCCACACGTGGCTGTTTACATTTCAATCAATTAAAATTCAAAATAATTCAGCTCTACCCGGTCAGTGTGGTTCAGTAGTTGAGCATTGACGCATGAAGCAGGAGATCTCGGTTCGATTCCAGGTCAAGGGCACATGCCCAGGTTTTGGGCTTGATTCCCAGTGGGAGGCGTGCAGAAGGCAGCCGATCAATGATTCTCATCATTGATGTTTCTTTCTCTCACCCCTCTTCTTTGAAATCAATGAAAACATATTTTAAAAAATTCAGCCCCATGGTCTCACTTCAAGTGCTCAGGGGCCACATGTGGCTGGCGGCTCCTGTGTGAGAAGTACAGGTACCAAATGTCCCCCCCTCACAGGAAGTTCTCTTGGAGGGCATGGACCCAGTGCCCACTGAGGGCCTCCCAGCCCGGCCACTGGGACTGGCCCTGTGCAGAGGAGGAGGAGGAGGAGGAGGAGAAGGAGGGGGAGAGGAGGGGGGAGGCGGAGGGGGAGGAAGAAGGGGGATCAGAGGGTGGTTTCTAGAACTGACTGGGGGATTGGAAGAGTTGACCCTTACGCTGAGTCTAAAGGTCAGAGCAATAATTCCCAGGGGAGGGAACTGCAGGTGCAGTGAGCGTGAGAAGGGAGGGATAGCCCTTTGGGTTCCACGTGGCTGGCTGGGCGGGGAGGGCAGTGCTGGGGTCCCTGGGCCAGGAGGGGCAGTGGTCCCCGCTCACCGGCCAGGATGAAGTCCAGGAGCTGGAAGGCTGTCCTGAAGCGGGTGCAGGCGATGTGGCCCTCGTGGGCGTCCAGGGCCAGGAAGGCCAGGCAGCTGAGCAGGGCCAGGAGGCCGGCCCCCACGGCGAAGCTGCAGGCCATGTTGTTGCTGTTGAGGACACAGCGAAGCTGTGAAGAGTCCGTCTTGTTCTGGTAGCCGTCGGTCAGCAGGGAGGAGAAGACGATGAGGGCGAAGATCTGCGGATGTGGGAGCAGGTTCCAGGACCCTGAGTGGAGCTCAGCCTCCCTCCAAACCCGTTTGTGCCCCATCTGTAGACTGGGCCCTGCCATCCACCTGTGTGCAGCTCTGGCCCCTCCCTCCTGTCCAGTCCTCAGAGCCTCCAAGCCCTGTTCCTGCGGTTGCCCCTCAACCACCTTGCCATCCCAGCTGCAGCTCGGACCTCCTCTCCCCCGGGGCTCTCCCCACAGCCCCAGCCTGGTCTGTGCTCTTCCCATTCACCTCGCTTCACCTCCTCCCTTCTCAGGGACCTCACCAAACCCAGGAACAAACCCAGGTACCAACATTAGATGCTTCGCCCAGTGCCCGGTACACAACAGCAGCTCAGTGTTGGCAGCGTGATCATTCTCTGCCTCCAGCTCTTTCCACTGCCTGCAACTCCCTCCTCCTGCCCAGCTTGGCTAATCCCGTTTCAGTTTCTAAAATACATTTATGAGATATTCCCAAATACAGACAAGTATGGAGAGAAATGTAACAAACACCCAGGATCTAACCAACAGGAACATTCTCTCTTTTCGTTTATTTTCACTGAGCACACTCTAATACAATTGTCTGCATCCACACTTGTCTTCTGAGGTGTTTATTAAGCGCCACTAGAGTACTCTACATGCACCAGCCTGCACCATCCTTACAGCCACCCCGGGATGTGGGTACTGCTAGCAGCCCCGTGTTTAAGGTGTTGGAACCGAGGCACAGAGAGGCGAAGAATCGCCCGAAGCCACCCAGTTAGCAAGTGCCTGGCTTCTGAGTCTGCCTTAGGCCATACTGCCTTCAGCTGGGTCAGATGCCTGAGGGCAGAGGTTCCTCTCAATGCCTTTCAATGAAAACTTTACGTACCAATTATTCGTCTCAGACAGTCACAATGCAACATGGGGAGGTCCACACCCGATGTGGAAGGAACCGGTGCGCTATGGGGTGGGCGGGGAAATCGGTCCAGGAAGGCATCCTGGATGAGACAATGGCTGTGACGTGATGCAGGTGGAAAAGCGGGGGATTGGGGACGTTGCTAGGGAGGCAATAGGGAGCCATGGCAGGGCTCTGGGCAGCGGAGGGTAGAGGGCATGAAGACCCCTTGGAGGCCCTGTAGAGATGGACCGGAGTGGGTGACTAGAGATTGAAGGCTGGGAGGGGCCTGGGGCCTGGGGCCTGGAGTCAGGGAGAGAGTCAAGGTTTGAGCCGGAACTGAAGTCATGGGGCTGGATTCTGGAGGAAATAGAGTGAGATCTGAACTGCATCTTAAAGAATGAGGTGTTTTCCAGACAGACAGAGGAGGAAGGGCATGCCAGGCAAGACGAACCGTGTGTGCTAAAGCCAGATGCTGCAGAGTAGGGCTCCTTCAGGGACTGGAGTGAAATTGCATAAGAAGAATGCGGTGTGAGGAGGCTGGAAAAGTGGGCAGGGTTGGACAACAGACTGAGGGGTCTGGTACTGGGAGCCAGGGAAAGTGACATTTCTTACTTGGATTTAATTACAGGCATGGAGAGGTTCTGAGCAGAGGATGGCCAGGCTCAGACTCAGGAGTCAGAGCGAATCTGCAGGGTCATGATGGTTCAGAGGGTGCAAGACAAGAAGCCAACAGATCAGAGAGATTGGTGGGAAGGCCCAGGCAAGGGATGCTGAGGACAGCTGATGCTGGGGCTCTGAGAAAGTCAGTGATATTTAGGACCTCAAACAGGCTTTGGGGATTGATGGATGTGGCAGTGCTGGCTGGGACCAGAGCCAGGGGAGGGTGGGGTAGGGGAAATCTATTTTTTAAAAAAAATGTTTTCATTGATTTCAGAGAGGAAGGGAGAGGGAAAGAGAGAGAAACATCAATGATGAGAAAGAAACACTGATCGGCTGCCTCCTGCACACCCCCTACTGGAGATCGAGCCCACAACCCCAGCCTGTGTCCTGACTGGGAATCGAACTGAGAGAGGGAATCCATTTGGATTTGAAATCCTTCTGGACAGGTCCACGTGGACCCTTCTATCCCGAGCACTGAGCACCAGAATGGACCTCAGCAAAAGTGTGTGAAAAAGGGAATGACCTTGGGCCTTTCTTCTGTGCTCTTGCCCTGACCTTCAGAGTGAGGACTAAGGAGGCAACGCGTGAACCCCTGAACTCCTCAGCCTCTGTTCCTCCTCTTTGATCCTTTAAACTGCCTTCGCTGAGTAATAATAACAACAACAATCATGACAATGGCAGCGAGTCCCTCTTTTTGCCCAGCTTGGCGGCATTGCTAAGCGTGTTTGCCTCCATGTTTCAGGATGAAGAACTGAGTCTGTAAAGGGGGGTGTGGGGAAGGTGGGTCTTGCCTGATGGCCTGGGGCAGAGCCAGGTCAAGGACCAGCAGACCCATCAATCATTTTTGAGCCTGTATCCATGTTACCTGCATCATCTCCCCAAGACTCACCAGCTCCACATGCTAGCTGTTATCAATCCATCCCTGTTTCACAGGTGATAAATCAAAGCCATTATGGTGATGTGCAAAGAGCCAGACACGGCTGACTCTGCCAGCTGTATGGCCTTGGGCGAATCCCTCACTTCTTGGAGCCTCAGGTTCCTGGTCTGTCTCCATGCCGTGAGGAGGGGGTGTGCAGGGTTGGGAGGACCTGGCCCTGATGATCATTCTCGGGAATCACCCAGGGAGGGGACCAAGTGTCCTCTCAAGGTCAGTCAGTGGGGAAGCGGGAATGGGGACCCCGCCCTCCTGACTTCTAACTGGCGGGGAGAGGTTGTCTGTCCCCTGACGCTCCAAACTTTGGGCTGTGGCACTGGAGATGTGGGGATGTGGCTCTGCGGGCTGGAGGAACCCGAGCCCTCGGAAGCCTGAGTCCAAACCTCCTTCCTCGCCCTCTCTGGCCGGTCCCCAGGGAGGGAGCAAAGATTCATCAGTTAAGGCACCAGCTGGCAGGCGGCAGCCAAGACAAGCACCAGCTGCCCAGAGAGTCCCTCCTGAGGAGCCAGCCAGGGGGGAAGGAGAGCAGGGAGGGAGAGAGGGTGATGCAGGCAGCGGGCAAAGTCTGTGACCGAACCTTCTGGCCGGCAGCCCTCCCCCCCCA
Organism: Lasiurus cinereus; assembly: GCA_011751065.1. Classification (NCBI taxonomy): domain Eukaryota; kingdom Metazoa; phylum Chordata; class Mammalia; order Chiroptera; family Vespertilionidae; genus Lasiurus; species Lasiurus cinereus. The sequence continues at coordinate 3,875,772 of JAAGEH010000058.1, forward strand.
CACACACACCAGTCTGCACCAGCTGGGCCTCCTCCACCCTCGCCACCGCCCTTCCTCCTGGAGTGTGAAGTGTGCGGCTCCTCTCACCAGCTGCGTGATGTCCTTGGGCAAGTCACCTAATCTCCGTGGGCCTCAGTTTCCCCTTGGGTCAACCAGGGGTGATAATGCCCTGGAAGTAGGAGGTGGGATTCGTAACTTGCTCTTCCCCTGGCCGAGAGGGGTAGTGGACACAAGTCCCCATCATCCCCCCAAACTCATCCCTCTCCTCACTCACAAGTAATAAATAATTTGTTTCAATAATAATCCCTATTTGACGAAAGCTGACCACGCCGTGCCCGTGTTTATCAGTTTAGGGATGCTAACTTGCTTATTTTCACCGCAGTCCTTCCCGTGAAGGGGATATTGGGGCCCACGTCTTACACACGAGGGTGCAGGGGGTTAGAGAAATCAAACACTTGCTCAAGGTCACACAGGCAGAGCGGGACTCAGTACATTATCAAACAAAACCGGGTGCTTTTGAGAATAAAAGGGGGTGCTGTGGATCATGACACCAGGCAAATGGGGGCGAACATCACTCCCCAGGACCTGCATGGGACCCAGCCGGAACTCCAAGCCAGGCCTGCGGGCTCTTCCGACCACAGGCTCCGGAAAGGGTCGCAATGGGAGACTCTGGATTAGGTCCCTGGGTTGGATCCAGGGCCCCTCACCTGCTCCCATGACCCCAATCATGTCTCACCATCTCCCTAGGCCTGAGTTTCCAACTCTGTCAAAGGAGAGGAACAGTGGGCACCGCCCACAGCCCAGAGATGGGCAGTGACTGGCCCCAGGTCACACAGTAAGATTTGGGCTGAACGTGGATTTGAGTCCAACTGTCGTGACTCTTCGGGAATGGGGCGAGGATTAGAGGCAGGCCTGCAAAACCTTGCCTGGCACCGAGCCCGCCCAGCAGCTGGTGTCTTGGGTCTACGATACAGAGACTCATCCCGTCTCTGCGTGCCACTCCGTCCCTAAGGACCCAGCCCCTGCTGCTCTCCTCGTCCCTCGTCTGAAAGGGGGAAAACGAACAGGTGTTGGCACCTCACAGACCCCCTTCTGAATCTGGGCCCCGCCTCTGGGTGGCCATGATGGAAATGTCCTCCATCTGCTAGGACGGAGCCACCAGCCCCCTGTGGCTTTGGGGCACCTGAAATGTGGCCCCTGTGACTGAGGAACGGGACATTTTAATTAATTTGAGTTGAAATAGTCCCATGGGCCCTAGCTGGTGTGGCTCAGTGGATAGAGCCTCGGCCTGCGGTCTGAAGGACCCTGGGTTCAATTCCGGTCAAGGGCACATGCCTGGGTTGTGGTCTCAATCCCCAGTGGGGGGCCTGCAGGAGGCAGCCGATCCACGATTCTCTCTCGCCATTGATGTTTCTCTCTCTCCCTTCCTCTCTGAAATCAATAAAGATGCATTTTTAAAAACTAAAACACACACACACACACACACACACACACACTAAAACACCAAAAACCAAAAATGATTCAACTTCTCTGATCCCGGTTTTCTCATATCCAAAATGGGGCTCACGCCCTGGCTGGTTTGGCTCAGTGGATAGAGCCTCGGCCTGCGGTCTGACGGCTCCCGGATTCTATTCCGGTCCAGGGCACATGCCCAGGTTGCGGCTCCATCCCCAACAGGGGGGCTCTCTCACCATGGACGTTTCTCGCTCCTCTCCCTTCCGCTCTAAAATTCACTGAAGATGTGCGTGTGTGTGCGTGGGCTCCCAGCATCTGCTCTGCAGGGCTGCTTCTTCCGTGAGAGGAGGACGTGCCAGAGCAGCGGGCAGGGCCTGCCGGCGGGCGCTCAGTAAGGGTGACCCCCATCAGCTGCCTCTGGCTCCTTCCCACCGCGCCCCCCCCACCCCCAGGCTCGTGTCTGCGGCCGGAGCCCCGCTTCCTGCACCCGCGGCCTCGGGCCAGGGGCTCACCCCCGCGAAGATCCTCGTGACCGTCTTGGGCCGCTTCAGGAACTGCACGGCCTCGCTGTCCGCCAGGTCCTGGAGGCTGTCGGGGATGTGCATGGCGGCTGCTCGGCCTCCGGGGCCCCGCGGGGCGGGAGCGGGGCTGCTCTGCTGGCTCCCAGGGGCTCCAGGCTCTCCCTGGGGCTCGGCTGCTCGGCCACAAGACGGGTGGGGGAGGTTAGGGTTAGAGGCACGGGGTGAAGGGGCTGCTGGGGGTCCCCGGAATGGGGTTGGGTGTGGGGGGCAGGGTCTGGTAGGGCTCTTAGGAGACGGGGCAAGGAGAGCAAGGGCTGCCGAGGATCCCGGACCTGGGGGGTAGTGTGAGCCGTTTACTGAGGACCCCATGAGCTGGGGTGCAGGGTAAGGGGGATCTTGAGAGTTCTAGAGGTAGGGTCGCCAGGTGAGGGGGCACTTGGGGGACACAGGGAGAGGTGGCGGTGAGGAGGACCCAGGCAGGGAGAAGGGCTGGGGGAGAGGGCTGGATATTGGGGTCCCGGCACCGACGCGGGAGCACAGCACCCCTTTGAAGGACTGTGTTCTCCCCGTGAGAGGGCACAGTGGCATTTCCAGGGTCTGGAAGACCTGAACCAGGGGGATCCCTTTCCGGTTTGGGGTGTCAGCGTCCATAATGGAGAACCCCGGGAGCACGGGGAACATTTTAGGCTGTCCTGAGGAACTGGGGTTACTTTCTTGGCATACAGGCCTCCACCCGGAATCCAGCCCTATATCTTCATAAAAGTGCGTTTGTTCGAGGTGGGGGGCCTGGATCTCAGGCGTGTGCGGGCCTGGACTTGGAACTGAGCTGTCCCCTCAGAATGAGGAGGCCAAGCTCCCGGCACTCGGTTACCTTCTTAGAATCGGGTCTCCCCTTTAAGGACGTGAAATGGGGGCGATGGGACTTGGGGCGGGGCATGGCCTGACAAAAGGTCACCCCTATGCTGAGGTCCGGCCTGAGTCACCTGGGGACCCGCTCTTCCTTTCGCCCACCCTCCCCATCCCGGTCCCCTGCGCCACCTCAGACTTCTTTTGCTTCCGCTTTTTCCCGCCTTTTCGCTCCTCCACAGCTGATTGGCTGTGCCCAAAGCCCGCCCCTTCCCTTTCCCTCCTACTCAATAGCGGACACGAGCGGGGGCGTGGCCAGAGCGGACGTTGGGCGCCCGCCGTTGGCGGGCTGCGCGCGGGCCCCACCCCGCCCCAGCGCTCCGGGAGTCTCGCGCCCGCTGCGTCCCTTCTCTGCAGCGCGGGGACAAGGAGACATCCCTGCTGCGCATGCGCGCACCCTCAAGGCCTGTCCTGGAGAAAGGCAGGCATATTGCTCGTGCGCAGTTAAGAGGGCTTTAGAGGAAAGAAATGGACAGCGCTCCGTGATCCAGATTTGGCGCATGCGTCCTATTGCTGGGTGAAGCCGAGTCTTGGGGGACCAGAAAGCCTTCCTGCACATGCGCAGGAGGCTCAATGACAGTCGAGCGTTGGCTAAGGTGAGGGGAGGGAGGGGGATTGCATGGCCAGGGCAGGACGGCCCTGCACCCTCAGTGTAGCCTTTCCGAGCTTCTCCTATGCTCCAGTGATCCACCTCATCGTTTAGACCCCACAGAATCCAGTTGTACCACGACAGGGTGTCTAGGCCCTCAAAACGCCCCAGGACCTAACACTTGTGATCCTTCCCTGGGACCCAGGTCAACTGAGCAATGTAGGAGGGGACCCGCGAGAAGCGGGGCGGGCTCTGCGCTCCACCTGGAGTAGGGACAGCTCCTGGAGACTGAGACAGGGAGGTGGCGAGGGCGCTTTTCCTTCAGATGTCCTTTGACTCCCTACCCATTTCCCTCGTTTAGGCTCCGGGCACAGGGGCTGGCCATGTTGCATGTGACCCAGGGGGTCTGGGCATCCTGTGTCCGAAGATGGCCAGTCTTGCCCGCGCTCCTGGGGCCCGCTCGGACCCTGTCTTCGCTGGCGGCCAAGATGGGAGAGTACCGCAGGATGTGGAACCCCACGGAGCCCCGCGACTGGGCGCAGCAGTACCACGAGCGATTCATCCCATTCTCCAAGGAGCAGCTGCTCCGCCTTCTGATACAGGTATCGCCCGTCCAGGGTCCCAGAGCCTGGGGCCTACGACTCCCGACAGGCTTTGCGGCAGCAGGGCCGTGCATGCTATAGAGGGCCGCCCTGGCCCCTTCTGGGAATTGTAGTTCCTATTCCCCTTACAGTCTCTAGTGGGCGCGAAGTGAATTGGAACGTAGGGGAGGGGAAGAAGACCTCTGAGATGCAAATGTAGCAGCGATTCCGACTCCATAGCTTGTTCTGAGGCTTGAATACGCACTCTCTGGGGCATGGCTTTCTCCTTTGCAAAATGTATATAACCATCATCATCATTACTACCACTACTTTCTAATGATAATTATAACTACGAAAGCATAATCATAATTATTATCATACTGTGTGAACTCTTACTATATGGTATTGTGCTAAGCATTTTCCATGTATTGAATCATCAGAACAACCCAAAAAGAGATACCACCTTCACCCCCATTTTATAAATGAGGGCACCACAGCAGAAGGGAAGTGACAAGCATACATAATTGGTTAAATATGTGTGCTCTGGGGTCAGACAAGCCTAGAGTGGATTTTCAGTCTCTCTTTATCTAGACATCGTGGCCCTCAGTGGGTGATTCCCTGAGCCTCATTTTATCCCTCTGAAAAATGGGGTTATAATTTCACTGGCCTTGCATCTCATGTGGGCAAGCGGTGCCTGGCACACAGTAAGCATTGTGTGAATGTTGGTGAGCCAGCATCACAGTGAGAACTTGAGCTCTCAGCTCTTTCAGTCATCTGTTTTTTACTATGCCAGGCTACCTCAGTTTCTTGGTCAATAAAATTGACACCCTCCCCCAAACAAAAAGAAAAATTTGAACAGCCCAGAGCTCTCACTGTCTGTATGGGCTGCCAGGGAAAGAATTCCTTCCCACGAGGAAGGGGAGAGAGGCCTAATGACTAGTTTTGCTTCCTGAGGTAACAGGAATTCCACTCCAGTCCTGCGGAGAAAGCGGCCTTGGAGGAGTTCTCTGCCCACGTGGACCTCTGCACCATGTTCCACTACCATCAAATCCTGAACCGGCTGCAGGTGAGGGCGGGGCCCCTCCTGCCCAGCCATGCTTGTTTGCTCATCCATTCGTTCAGCAAAAATTCTCTGAGCACCTACATGGAATCTGGCCCTGTTTTAAGCCCTGGGGGTACTTCGGGGAACAGTTCCGGTAAAGCCACACCCTCAAGGAGCCGGCATTCCAGTTGGGGAGATAATAAGTAAATATGAAATATGATACCCAGGGTGGTAAGTGCTGTAAAGAACAACGAAGCAGAGGTTGAAGCGGGTTAGACAGGGTTGAGATGGGGGCCTGTTTGAGACAGGGTGGTCTGGGAAGGCTTCTCTGATGAGGTGACTGGCAAGCTAAGACCCTAGGGAAAAGAAAGGAGCATGCATGATGGATGTGTGGGGAGGACATCCCAGGCAGAAGGGAAAGCAAGTGCAAAGGTCCTGAGGTGAGAGAGGGCCTGGAATGTTGGAGAAAGAGCAAAAGGACAGCTGCTGCTGGAGGGGAGGGAGAGAGGAAGAGAGGCAGAAAATGAGAGCAGAGGGAGTGGGGGCAAATTGTACTTGGCTTGGTGGGCCATGGTGAGGACATTGCTTTCACTCTAAGTGAGCTGGGACCCACAGAAGGGTTCTGAGCAGAGGAGGAACTGATTTAGTTGTTAACAGGATCCTTCTGGCTGCCATGTAGGGAACAGACTGTCAGAGGCAGAAAGGTCTAGTAAAGAGTCTATTATGCTTGTCCCGGAGAGAGGTAATGGCAGCTCCGACAAGAGTAATAACAGTGGAAGTGGTGGAAAGTGGGCAGACGCTGGTAATAGCTGGAGAGGCTGCAGCACTCAGCTGTGTGGGCCGGGTGGTGAGGGAAAGAGAGGAGTCCAGGATGCCTCTAGCGGTTCTGGCCTGCTCCCCAGAAGGATGGAGCTACCATTTTCTGAGACGCGGATGACGGGGCAGAGGCGAGAGGCAGATCTGCAGGGAAGATTGAGAGGTCAGCTCTGGACTTAGGAATTTGAGCCACCTGCTAGGCAGATAGAGAGATGGACTTGAATGTGGGGTCTGGAGGTCAAGGGAGGGGAGTCTGAGCTGAGAAGCAACCCTGGGAGGATCTAGATGGTACTAAAGGATACCATGAGGGGAATTAGCTGCACCCCAGAGTGTGCCAGCCTTGAGATCAGGAAGGGGAACTGGAACTGGGGAGGAGGGTAGACAAGGAGCCTCAGAGAGAGAAGTAGAACCCTAGGAGGGAGTGGTGTCAGAAGAGAAATTCTTAGCTGCCTCCTCCTTCTCCTCTCTGGGCCCTGCCTGTGCTGAGGGTCCTCAAGACCACCCTCAGATTCATTGATTTTATAGAGGGACTCCCAGAGCTCCAGAAAGCTGTTATGCTTGAAGTGGTAGTTTATTACAGAGAAAGGCTGGTGAACACAGTTAGCAGAGGAAAAAGGCCCCGGGTAGGGCCCAGATAAGACCAGGCCAGAGCTGCCACTTGTTCTCTCCCAGAATTGTCTCTAGGACAATAGAGACAGTATGTGACAACACATATGGAGTATTGCCAACCAGGGAAGCTCACCCGGCTTTGTCCAGGGGTTTTTTTGGAGGTTGGTCATATAGGCCTTGCTGGCCACCTGTGTCACTATCCTAGTTACTCAGTCTCCAGCCCCTCCAGCGGTCAGACTACCTCATGGCACAAGACTCTCACCATCAGTCACATTGTTAGCATAGACATCCAGTGTGACCCAAGGCCCTGGGTAAACCAAGGCACTTTTTATTATTTTATTATTTTTTTTAAACATCTTTTTATTTATTTCATAGAAGAAGGGAGAGGGAGAGATTGAAACATCAATGATGAGAGAAAATCATTGATCGGCTGCCTCTTCCATGTCCCCTACTGGGGATCAAACCCATAACCCGAGCATGTGCCCCTGACCAGAATCGAATCTGGACCCTTCAGTCCACAGGTCAACGCTCTGTCCACTGAGTCAAACCGGCTAGGGCCCAAGACACTTTTAAAAAATATATTTTTAAAAAATTGATTTCAGAGAGGAAGGGAGTGGGAGAGATAGAAACATCAGTGGTGAGAGAGACCTATTGCTCACCTGCCTCCTTCATGCCTCTTATTGGGGATGGAGCCTGCAACCTGGGCATGCACCCCAACTGGGAATTCAACTGTGACTTCCTGGTTCATAGGTTGATGCTCATGAGCCATCCCAGCTGGGCCCAAGACACTTTTTACGTAATATGTATTTTTATTTATTTCAGAGTGAATCATTGATTGGCTGCCTCCTGAATGCCCCCCACTGGAGATTGAGTCAGAAACCTAGGCATATGCCCTTGACTGGAATCGAACCCGGGACCCTTCAGTCCATAGACTGATGCCCTATCCACTTAGCCAAACAAGCCGGGGCATAAGACACTTTTTAAAAATTATACATGTTTTTATTGATTTTAGAGAAAGGAAGGGGGAAGTTAATAGAAATATCGATCAGTTGCTTTCTGCATGCCCCTATTGGGGATCAATCCCACAACCCGGGCATGTGCCCTGACCAGAAATCCAACTGGAACCTTTTGATGCCCACACCAGCCAGGGAAGGCAGGAGGTTTTAAACTGAGGTACTGAGAGGAGCGGGGTGGAAGCACCAGAGAGGGGTGAGATACTGGGTGACCAGGTGTTGATGACCTAAGTCCCTTGAGGAAGCAGCCTGTGGCAGGAAAGGAATAAGAATAGCCCTGGTTCAAAAGCTGGCTTTGTTGTTCACTAGTCATTCTGGTGACCTTGGCAGGTGACCTCTCTCTGTTCCTCCTTTCCCTCATTCATTCACTCATTCATTGAATTTTCTCAGTATATATTTATGAAGCACCTACTGTGTTCTAGGCCCCAGGACACAGCAGCAAGCCTGACATATGTGTGTATCTGCCTCATTTGGTCTGTCTAGTGAGGGAGACAGGCCCTCAACAAAGGAAAGAAGGGAAATATGGTAAGAGATGCTGAGTGCTAAGGACAGCGTTGCCAGGTAAAGTACAGGAAGCCCCGTTTATTCATTTGTTTCTACTGCTGTGAACTGGGTGGCTTAAAACCACAGAAATGTATTTTCTCCTCGTCCAGGAGTCCGGAAGGTGTGGGCAGAGTGGGTGGCTCTGAGGGGGAAATCATCCCAGGTCTCTCCCTTAAGCTGCTGGTGGCTGCAGGCAGTTCTTGGCTTGTGGACACATCACCCATCTCTATCTTCACGTCGTCTCTTCTTCTCTGTGCCTCTCTATGTCCTTCTCTGTCTCCTATAAGGACACCCTCATTGGATTTAGGATCTGCCTCAATCCAGTATGATCTCATTTCAGTCCTTATCTTAATTACACCTGTAAAAACTCTAGGCATATGAAACATACTCTCAGGTTCCGAGAGGGCATGAATTTTTAGGGGACACCATTCAACCCTCTCTACCCAGATACAGTTGAATTTCAGATAAGCTATGAACAATTTTTTTAAGTATGATTATGTCCCATGCATATCGAATATTGCATGAGACAAACTCAAATTGCAAAATTATTTGTCATTGATCTGCAAATCAAATTTAACTTAGTGTCCTATATTTTATTTTTGTCTAAATCTGGTAAGTAATTAAAGAGAAAAAGAAAGCAGAAGTGTTTTGCAATTTTAGGTATGGTGATCAGGGACAGCCTCACTGAGGGGCTGGAGTTTGAGCAGAGACCTGAAGGAGGCAAGAGTGAGCCATGTGGAGAGCTGCAGACACAGTAAGTGCAAAGGCCCAGCAGGAGTGCAGGAGGAACAGCGATGAAGTGGGTGGGACTAAACCTGAGTGAGTGAGGCAGACAGGGCTGGAGGTGAGGGCGGGGAGGGGAGCCGAGCCAGATCCTTTAGGCCTTGTGGGACAGAAGGAGGTGGAAGCCACCGGAGGGCTCTAAACTGAAGAGAGATAGGAGTGGATTCAGATTACAGCAGGCGCCCTCTGGTGACCATTTGGGGTATAGATGGGATGGAGGAGGGGAGCAGGGAGCTGTGGCCACCTCAATGGTCCCTATGGGTGGCTCATACAAGGGTTGAGAAGTGGTTGGATTCTGGATCTGTTCTGAACCTGAAGACACAAGGCTGATGCGTTGAATGTGTGAGAAAGGGGTGTCCAGGATGACCCCAGACTTTGGGCCTGAGCACCTAGAAGGATGGATTTGTCCTCTTCTGAGTTGGGGAGGATGGCGGGAGGAGCAGGTGTGGGGAGGAGTTTCAGGGGTTGTAGAGTACACAGTGAGTTTGAGAGGATGCCGTTGGGTATCCAGGGGGAAGCATCCAGAGGCCAGTTGGCCATCGCGTGGAAGTGCAGAGTAAGCTCTTGCTGCATGAGTCTGGAGGTCAGGAAAGATGTTTGGGCTGTAGAGAAACCTGGGCATCCTCAGGAAGTGGATGGGGTTCGAGGCCCCAAGGGAATGCTGGAGGATAGAAAATGGCAATTGCCACAAGACCTGGGGGCGGGTTTCTTTTTTACTTAAATAAATGTGTTTTTATTGACTTCAGAGAGAGAGGAAGAGGGAGATAGAAACATCAATGATGAGAGAGGATCATGGATCAGCTGCCTCCTGCATGTCCCCCAGTGGGGGATCAAGCCCACCACTAGGGCATGCATGTGCCCCGACCGGGAATTGAACCTTGACCTCCTGGTTCATAGGTCGATGCTCAACCCCTGAGCCACACTGGCTTGGCTCCAGGGACATTTTTCATTCTTCCAGCAGATGTTTGTGGGAGACCTGGTGCCAGGTGCTGGGGCTTCACTGAGGAGCCAACTGGAGCCTGCGCCCTGCCCTCGGGGAGCTGAAGTCAGGCGATGGCAACAGCCGTGAATGAGGCGCTCTTTGCCAGTGGATGGACATGTTCAGGTTGTGAGCTCGAAGGGCACAGTTCAGGAGAGCAGATGACAGCTGACCTTGGCTTCTGTACCAGGTCTGTGTGCAAATTAGGAAAAGGCACCCCTTTCCCTGGCCAGAGACAGTCTAATAGGATAGTCCCTCTCCACATGTGGCTGTTTACATTTGGAATAATTGAAAAGAAATAAGATTTTAAAATTCTGTTCTTCAGTAGCGTTCACCACGTTTCCAGTGCCCAGCAGCCAGCCACCTGTGACCAGTGGCTACCGGATGGGGATACCGATCCGGATGTTCGCGACACTGTGGGGAGCTCTGTTGCAGGAAGTTCCATCCGAAAGGGTGACGGTTAGGATGAATGTCAGCATCTACAATGGTGCCTCTTAGACCTGGCACTTCTGTACAGTGCACACCCGTCCAGCCACATGGCAGTGGAGGGAGGCTTGTAGGGAGGAAAGAGGGAGCTGGAACAAAGGAGGAGGAGGAGTTCAGTAGTGAAAGAGAAGGAGGCAGAGAGGGGTCAGGGAGAGGCTCCCAACAGCATGAGCCAAGTCTCTGGGCCTGGAGGAAGGGATGCCAGTGTGGCTGTTGTTGAGGGACCAAGGGGTGGTGGTGTCAGGCTGGGGGCTTGCAGGCCTCAGCACAGAGCATGCTTCGTTGAGGGCTGTAGGAGCCTGGGGAGGGTTCTGGCAGGAGAGTGACGTAGTTGGATGCGTGATTCCTGATACATCACCTCCTGGCTCTGTGAACTTGGCAACTACCTCCTCTCTCTGTGCCTCAGTTTCCACATCTGTAAGCGAGGATAACAGAAGTATCATTCTCACATTTCGAGATTGTGTATAACATGTTTCAGATAGGGCCTGACATGTAGTAAGTGCTGCATAATGTGCACCATTCGCAGTTATTACTATTGTCGCTTGATAAGCTCTTCCCGGCTGCTGTGTAGGAAACGGATGGGCAGGCGCGGGGGCGGAAGTGCTGGGGGAGGCCATTGAGAAGGCTGAACTCACCCAGGCAGGAGCAGCCTATGGTGGTGTGGACCGGGAAGAGAGAGCTCGGCGAAGGGGTGATTGCATGGAGGTGGAATGTGTGTGTGTGTGTGTGTGTGTGTGTGTGTGTGTTACTATACGAGGGAAGAGAGCAGCAAGGGTCACCTTTGACATCCAGGCTTCTGACTTGAAGCCCTGGTGGATGTGGAATTCCCAGAGAAGAATCTGGCTCGCAGTGGATGTTTGAAGAATATGGATTTCTTTCTCCTCCAACTCTGAGGTCCCCTCATTCTCAAACGGCAGCTCGACACTGGGAACGGAGCTTCTCACAGTCACTGCACAAGTCTCGATGTGGCCTGTGGGACCTGCTCTGTCAGCCGGGGCCTTTGCTTTGGCCTCAGGTCCTGTCCTCCGCCAGCCAGCACGTCCCAGTCCTGGGAGTTAGTTCAGGAGAGGATTCCTTGGGCTTGACTCTCCCGGCATCTCCCGGTTCCGTGCTCAGTTGTTTCTGAGGCCCTCGGCCTTCCCACCCCCAAATTATTGCCCCGGTCATTCTTCCCACTGAGCATATGCCACTAGACATCCAGATGTAGAGGTCAAAGAGATCAGTGAATCTAAGAGTCTGGCACTCAGGGAAGAAACCAGGGATGATTGAGGGAAACTGGTTTGAGACAGGAAACACAAAATGGTGGTTTTATTGAAAGTTTGGGATTGGAGTGGGGGGAGGGGGGTAATGATCTATAGGCTTGGCATATTGGATTTGAGGTGATTATGAAATCCAAAAACAATTGTCAAGTAGAGAGTTTGTATCAGTTCATACAGAGGCTTAGCCGCTGTAACAAGCAGACCCCACAATCAGATGGTTTAAAGGAGGTGGAGGATTACTTCCTCCACTTAATAGCCCTGGGGTAAATGAGCCAGGGTGCATAAGTCACCTTGTTTCACATAAATTTATGCTGGGACCCAGGTTCCTTCCATTTTGTTGCTCTGCCATCCCTTAGGGCATTGTCTTCATCTCTCTGTGGTCAAAACTTGGTCATAGGTAGAACAGGGTTCTAAGCTAGCAGAACCAGAAAAGAGTAGAAGGTCCGGGGGAAGAGGGACAGAAGAATTAAGGGGGAAGATGCACCCATCAATTCTGTTCCCATTCTAAGGCCTTCGTCCCCCTGGTCACACCTTGCCTCAAGGGATACTGGGAAATGTAGTTTATTTGGGCAGTCTATGTCCCCATTTACTTTCATTCCTGTGGGAGAATAGGAGAGTGAATGCTCATACACTGGAGTTGGGTATTTAAGTCTGGAGCTTGGAGGAGAGGTCCAGGTTGGAGATGTGAGTGGGCAGTTATCCACAAGAGAAGGTGTTTAAAGGCAGGGGGATGGTGAGGCCTCTTAGAGCAGGCTTAGAGAGAGAGAGGGAAGAGGGGCCCAGAGTCAAGCCCTGGGGTACCCCGTCATTTAAAGGATAGGGCCAGAAACATTATGAAGTTTACCCATGATCCTCACACTGTGACCTAGCCTTCTTTGCTTCTCTCTGACTCTCTCCTCAGGCCTTATATGACCCCATCAACCCGGATAGGGAGACTCTGGATCAGCCTTCGCTAACAGACCCCCAACGTCTGTCCAATGAGCAGGAGGTACTTCTGGCGCTGGAGCCCCTGCTGGCCCAGGCCAACTTCTCCCCACTCTCCGAGGACACACTAGCCTATGCTCTCGTGGTCCACCACCCTCAAGATGAGGTCCAGGTACCTATCTTCCAGGGAGAACCAACACTCCCAGGAGCCCTTGGGGCAGGGGTGGGGCATTTGGGGAGAAGTAGATGCTGCTGGGAGTTGGGAGTCCTGGACACAGGAAACTTGCCCATGTGGTATCTTTGGTGAATTAGAAAAAGACACCTCTTTCTCAGATCACTTCACTGCCCTCTGTTGGGAAAGTATCATAAGATACAGATCTTCTTAGAACTAAAGATTTTATTACCAGCTGCCAGAACATTGAAATAATAAATAATACAAAATGCTCATTCTCAAAGTCAACAAAATTATAATGAAAATGCTAAAATTTTCCAAAGTTCCACATTTTTTGGACTTTAAGATGTATTCTTTTTTAAATATTGTCTCTGAAATTGGGATATGACTTAAAAGTGGTGGTGTGATATAGTTTAATTGGCAATAAATTTTCTCCTTTAATTGCTTTATAAAATTATGGAGTAGCCCTAGATCAGTGACAGAGTGTCAGCCTACAGACTGAAGGGTGCCAGGTTTGAGTCCAGTCAAGGGCACATGCCCAGTTGAGGGCTCAGTCCCCAGCACGGGGCATTGCAGGAGGGAGACAGCCAATGATTCTCATCGTTGATGTTTCAATCTCTCCCTCTCCCTTTCTCTCTGAAATGAATAAAAAAATATTTTTAAATAATAATAAGGGAGTGGCTTAAAGTCAGTGGCATTTTAGGTTCAAAGAAATGTGGTGGCGGTGACTGTCATGTGAATGGTGCCAGCTGAGATGGCACGCCCTTGCCCAGTGTCTGATGGGCATGACTGTGCATGGCTGCCCTGCCCAGACATGGGGGGGATAACAGGCTTGGGGGAGGGGCTGAAATTACGGGGGGGCCGGGGGAGACATCGCGTGTTAGTACCCTGCACTCAGACTCCAGCCCATGCTTGGCTACTGTGCTTCCTCTGCCCCCTTGGTAGGTGACAATAAATTTGGATCAGTATATCTACATGCAGTTCTGGGCCCTGGGCCAGAGAGTCGGAAAGATGCCTCGTATGTCCAGCGTGGGCTCCAAGCGCTACTTCTTCTTCAAGTCGACCCCTGCAGAGAGGTGAGGCAGCCCTTGTTCCCCAGCTGCACTGAGAGGGCGCAAGGTTAGAGCTGAGAGGGGACTGACAGGTCAATGCCTGGATTTGGAGGCCTGGGCCCTCGTGGGAAGTTGAGAAAGGGGGAGGGGTGAATCATCCAAATGCAGCTTTTGAAAAAAAATTTTTTTTAGTGATTTTAGAGAGGGTGGGAGAGGGAGAGAGAGAGAAACATCACTTGATGAGAGGGAATCATCGATCGGCTGCCTTCTGCAACCCCCACACTGGGACCAAGTCCGCAGCCTGAGCATGTGACCTGACCGGGAATTGAACCGTGACTTCCTGGTTCATGGGTCGACACTCAACCACTGAGCCATACCGGCTGGCCAAATGCTTCTGGTCCTTCCCAAGGAAGGTAGGAGCTAGGCTTCACAGGGGAAGAGAAAGGGTAGGGACACTTCTCCTCGTTTTCCAGATGAGCGAGCTGAGCTCAGTGCAGGGAGGCCGCATTCCGAGAAGTGGCGCTGCTGGATTCTGATAACGTCATCTTTTAACAGAGTATCCAAACACAGAGCCACCAGGAGAACCAGACCTCTCACAGCCAGCCACTGGGCCTGTCAGCGGTCCGGTCTTTCCGGAAATCAGTTTATCAAATCTGGTCACAAATTCAAAACACCAAACCCAATCAAAAGCCAAAGAGCCCCTTACATCCCCCAAACCAGGACTCTCCTCCAAGGGGAGAGTTACACTTGCAGTGTGTGCTTCATTAAGTTCTCTGCTGCTCACACAGGCAGTGCGGCCTCATTCTGCTGCCTCATTCTGCTGCCTCATTCTGCTGCCTCTCCAGAGCCTCACAGCCCTGCCTGGCACCTGGCAGCCACAGCAAGAGATGTGGGATTTGACATTGAAAATGAACCAAACAAAAGCATTTTACTCAGCTCCTCTTGACAAATGCATACAATCAGCAGCAAACCTGCGCCCAATAGCAGGGACTGTATTCTGTACCTGATCCCCTGTTGCTGGGCACTGAGCTTAGAGCGGACTTCCCTCTCACCACGGTTGAGTAGCCTTTAAAATGACAACCGAACAAGCGCCCTGGGGTTGGAGGGACCCCCTGGGTGGTCCTGACCGCCTGGCCTCTGTCTGTCGCCAGGAGATACTTTAAGCGGGTGGTACTAGCGGCCCGAACGAAGCGGGGGCACCTGGTGCTGAAGAGCTTCAAGGACACCCCCCTGGAGGGCCTGGAGCAGCTGCTGCCTGAGCTGAAGGTGCGCACGTCCGCCCTGCAGCGCACCCTGCTCAACCTCTTCCTGGTCGTCTCGGGCGTGGCGGTCTTTGTCAACGTGGGCATGGTGGTGCTCACGGACTTGAAGATGGGCACCTCCCTGCTGCTGCTGCTCTTCGCTGCCTTCATGGGCGTGCGGGCCTCCAAGGTAAGCTGGCCACCGGCTGCGCCTCCTGGGTCCCTGCTTCTCAGCATTCAGCCAGAAGGACAGGACGCCCTGTGTTTTCACTTATTTCATGTACTATTCCTGCCTCTTAGGGTGCCCCTTCCCTTTCCTTCACTCCCCCTCCCTTCCCTTCCCTTTCTTCCCTTCCCTTCCCCCTTCCTTTCCCTCCCCCTTCCCTTCCCTTTTCCTTTCC
>JAAGEH010000058.1:3891153-3906610 GCA_011751065.1 Lasiurus cinereus
TTTCCTTTCCCATCCCTTCCCCTTCCCCTTCCTTTCTCCTTCCCTTTCCCTTTCCCTTCCCCTTCCTTCCCCTTCCCTCCCCCTCCCCTTCCCCTTCCTTTCCCTTCCTTTCCCTTCCCTTCCCTCCCCCTTTCCCTTCTTTTCCCTTCCCTTCCCTCCCCCTTCCCCTTCCTTTCCCTTCTTTTCCCTTCCCTCCCCTCCCTCTTCCTCTCCCCCTCCCCTTCCCCTTCCTTTCCCTTCCCTTCCCTCCCCCTTCCCCTTCCCCTTCCTTTCCCTTCTTTTCCCTTCCCTTTCCTCCCCCTTCCCCTCCTCCTTCCTTTCTCCTTCCCCTTTCCTTTCCCTTCCCTTCCTTTCCCTTTCCTTCCCTTTATCCTTCCTCCCTCCCTCTCTCCCTCCCTTCCTTCCTCCCCTCCCCTCTCCTTCCCTCCCCTCTTCTCCTCCCCTCACCTCTTCCCTCTTCTTCTCTCCTCCCTTCCTTCTCTACCTTATTTACTCACTGCAACCTTGGGAAGGTTTCTTGATCTTTCTGTACCTCAGTTTCCTCATCTGGAAATGGGGGTAACTGTGAGACCCCCCCCCCCTCGTAGGTTTGTTATTAAGATTAAATGAGCGAATCCATGAAGAACACTGGGCACAATGCCTGGCGTGTGGTAGGCACTACAGTTGTGTTCACAGATACTCACTGAGAGGCCCTTAGTGATAGGGTGAAGGTTGTGTGTTTCAGAACCAGACGGCCTGGGTGTGAATTGAGCTCTACCCACTTCTAGCTGTGTGACCTTGAATAAGATGCGTAACCTCTGTGCAGAGTGGGATGCCAGTGGACCTAACTCCTAGGGTTGCTGTGGGGTTGAATTAATGAATGCATACGGTGCTGAGAACAGAGCCCGACACGCTGGACAGAAGGTGCTGCCTGCGAGTGGGCCGTTGCCACCGTTATCGCTATTACTACCTGGGAAGTTGCGGCCTAAGTGGGGGCTTTCCCATTCTGGCCAGCTGTCACTGCCACCAGGGAAGCTGTTTTAGAAACAGACATTTTTTCTTTTATTGATTGAGAGAGAACCACATTGATGTGTTGTTCCACTGATCTGTGCATATATTGGTTGATTTTTGTACGTGTGCCCTGATCTGGGATTGAATCTGCAACCTTGATGTATCTAAACCAGTGGTCGGCAACTCATTAGTCAACAGAGCCAAATATCAGCAGTACAAGGACTGAAATTTCTTTAACTTCTTCTAATGCCACTTCTTCAAAATAGACTCGCCCAGGCTGTGGTATTTTGTGGACGAGCCACACTCAAAGGGCCAAAGAGCCGCATGTGGCTCTTGAGCCACAGTTTGCCGACCACTGATCTAGATGATGCTCTAACCAGCTGAGCTGCCCAGCCAGGCCAGGGGAACTGTGTTATTTTTATTTTTTGAATATGCTTTTTTTTTAAAAAAAATTTGATTTTAGAGAGAGAGGGCGAAGGAGAGAGAAAGAGAAACGTTGGGGACTGAGTTCACAACCCCGGGCATGTGCCCTGACTGGGAATCAAACTGGCAGCCTTTTGGTGCATGGGATGATGCTCAACCAGCTGAGCCACCCCGGCGGTTAGAGCTGTTATTAATGCAGCCTTTTGGGCTCCAGCCCAAATGACTGAGTTGGAATCTGTGGGACTGGGGCCCAGGAAACTATTTTTAACTCGCTCCTTCTCGCCTCGGCCACAGGTGAGCAGGGCAGCTCTTCAGTTGCGCAGGTTGTTCACCATCTAAGGATCTGTGGCCAGAGGACAGGTGGGGGCTGACACCTAGCTTGAGCTTTGATGGCTGAGCCCTGTGTCCTGTCTGGATGCCGAGGGCCCCCGAGGGGCTGCCTGGTACTGATTCTCCCCCGGGCCGGCATTAGCCCTGGGAGTGTGCACTGGCAGGAGGCGGCTGTTGTACCTGAGGTTCATTGGTTTCCAAGCTGTTTGCAGCCATCCCAATGGGCTGTTAGGAAGACTGGTCATAAATTCCACAGATAACAGCCCGCTATGCTGCCGACGGAGGGCACAGGGAGCAATCCCTAGGACCAGGGAATGCTTTGCAAGGGAGGCTTGAGCATGGTGGAGAAGGGGCTGGGTGAGCACGGCTTGGGGGCACTCACAGGGCTCGGTCCAGAGTGCAGAGTGGAGAAGGGAGACCCCAGAAGTGGCAGGGGCCTTGGATGCCAAGGTAGAGGCCCTGGGTTTTATGGTCTGGGCAGCAGGAGCCATGGAAGGGTTGTAAGCTTGAGGGAGTGCCTGACTGTGGGTCACGCAGAGCCCAGTTTAAAACCCAGTTCACCAGTTAATTTATTAATTATTTTTCAAAGTATATTTTTATTGATTTCAAAGAAGAAGGGAGAGGGGGGGAAAGAGAGAGAGAAACATCAGTGATGAGAGAGAATCAATTGGCCGCATCCCACATGCCCTCTACCGGGGATCAAGCCCCATAACCAGAGCATGTGCCTGATCGGGAATCAAACTATGAACTCATGGCTCATAGGGTCGACGGCCAGCCACTGAGCTACACCACTGGACTCGCTAGTTAGTTTAGTGTATGTGTTCAGTGTTTCCCCATGCCCCTGGCTGAGCCTCCCAGCTGTACATGTTGGCCCTCTGCAGCCTCTCCAGCTGCCCCCTCTCTGCACACACTTGTTCCCTCCTGCAGGTCACTCCTAGATTGCAGTCCCCAAGCTCCTGCCCCCCACCTGCTACCTGGGCATGCCCAAACCCGTCCCAGGTGCACCCCTCTGTCCCCCCTGTCCCCCGCAACTCCACTGGGCTCAGCATCTGTGTCTCCCGAAGCCCTTTCTTTTCTGGAGTCTCCATCTTGGACAGGCACTCAGATCACACACCCGAGAGGCCAGTTTTGCTGCAGGAGACTCCGAAAGGGCTTCCCACAGGCCGCTCTCCTTCTCCTAGATCAGGTGCTCTGTCTCAGCCCTGAGTAGTCAGCTCGACCAGGTGGAGCAGGAGCAACGTGGCCCCCCTTCCCACTTCTGGTTCTCCTTCTGCAGGTGGCCCTGTTGCTCCCCCGCCCCTCACTGGCTAGACCCCTGAAGTTGCCCTCGCCCTGCCTCCAACCCATCTGTCCCAGGCTCTCCTTCAGGCTCCCTGCGTCCCTGTGCCGTCTCCTCTCCTCTTCCCAACCTCCCTGCTCGCCTCCCGCCCATGCTGGTGGCCCTGCTCCCATGCTCACAACTTAGACCGGAGACCCTGGCTCCCAGACTCATCCGAGTGACAGCATCCACGCTTCAGCTCCACCAGAGTATACTGCAGCGCCCTCTCCTCTGCTTCCCTTCCCTTCTCTCCTTTGCATGTGCTGTGTCTCCTGCTGACACGACCTTTCCCTTCACTAGGCTGACCAACCCCGCTCACCCATTACCCTCAGCTCAGTCTAGACGGCTTTCCTCGTCTTCACAGGCAGCCATGGTGCTTCTGTGGAACCCGCCACACCCTTGTTCTCTGTGGGTCTCAACACAGGACAGAGCAGCCCTGGGGCAGCCTGGGGAGGCAGTGGAGCTGGTGCCCGAGACATATCAGGCGGGTCCTGCCCTGGAGGGGGTGGTGCCTGGCACACCGACATCCTGCCCCGTGCCTGAGGGAGGTAGAAGTGGGTCCTTCAGGGACCCAGGCACACAGCTGCTCATCTGTGGGAAGCAATGCCCACCCTGGCCCTTGACGTTGAGGCATGAATGTTTTCTAAGAATGGCCCAGAGGTGGCTTGGGCTGCTCCAAGGCTTGGAGGCCTGAGAGCAGGCATGCTCGGGATAAGCTGGTTTGTTCAGCATGGGGCTGCACTAAGAGGGGAGAAGTGGGAGGCCAGCGGGAGAAATCCCCAGGGCCAGGCCCAGGAGCTCCGGCCCTGAGGGCCCTGGGGAGCCATGGGAGGCCCTGGGAGCAAGGGAGGAGCAGGGTCACCTTTAGAGCGGTGCAAGGACAGACTGGAAAGGGGAGACTGAGGACAGGGAGGAGGCTGGAGAAGAAGGAACGGCAAAGAGAAGACAGGAGGACTGAGGCTGGTGGGGGTGGGTAAGGACGGTGCCAGGGGTCTGGCCTATGACTGGGTATATGGTGGGGTGACTCCAGGGGAGGAGGGAGGGTTGGGCTGGGGTTCGGTGAGGGCCTTCCTCAGTGTGGGCCACGGTGAGTGTGAAGGGCACCTGCCGGTGCAGGTGGAGAAGTCTCCAGGGAGAGGTCAGATCGCATCTGTGTGCGGAGAGGAGCGTGACCGGCTGGCTTAACCTGTGAGAATTCCACCCCCTCGGCTCGCAGGAGCAGACACCGACCTGATGTGTTTTCATGTCTGCCTTCCCCAGCTCCCGCCTCTCGCCTTCAGCCGTAGCAGTGGCGATTCGTTCCCATGCCGGGGCATAGCTGACTGCGGGGCTCGTAGGCAGAGCGCACAGTCCGCAGGCCACGCGGCCTCCGCGCAGGCCAGGCCAGCGGTTTCGCCGGAGGGGGCTGACTCTAGGCATTTTACTTGGGTCTCAGCCTAAGATGGGCAGCACTCTGTGGGGGATGAATATTCATTAGCTACGACGGAATATTCATGAATAGTCAGTGGTAGCTAATGTTTAAATGCACTCTTGGGCCCTGGCTCTGTGCCAAGGGGTCATTAACTGAGTTTTGATGTCCTGACACTTCCTGTCATCTGCCTCATTTCTCAGAGAGCACCGCCTGTCTTAGGTCTTAGCCCAGGGTGGTCACAGCCGGTAGGGGGCAGAGTTAGGACGCATTTCAAGGCCTGCAGCCTGCAGGACCCCGCAGCCTGGAGCTTTTGTTGTGGTTGAAGGAGGAGTTTGGTGGGAGGTTTCAGGCCGCGGAGGCATGCTGGATGGGGAAAGGAGTCCAGCCGGAGGGGCTGAGAACGGGGATGGGAGCAGCGCACAGACAGCGGGCCCAGAGCGGCCCCGCTCTTCTCCCCGCAAAGCTGCTTGCTCTTCGAATATTATTCTTTAAAAATCCTCACCCAAGGGTATGTTTTCTTTCCTTTCTTTCTTTTTTGTTGCTGTTATCCTTGGGTAAGGATATTGTCTCCATTTTTAGAGAGAGTAGAAGGGAGGGAGGGAAAGAGAGAGAGAAACATAGATGTGAGAGAGAGACACATCAACTGGTTGCCTTCCAAACACACCCCAGCCAGGGCCAGGCATTGAACCTGCAACCCAGGTACATGCCCTTGACTGCAAATCAAACCTGAGACCCTTCAGTGTGGGGCTGATGCTGTAAACACTGAGCAACACTGGCCAGGGTCAAGAATATGTTTTCATTTATTTTTAGAGAGAGAGGAGAGAAGGGAATGACAAACATTGAGCAGTTGCCCCAAACTGGGGATCAAACCTGCAATCTAGGTATGTGACCTAACCAGGAATTAAACCTGCAACCTTTTTGGTGTAAGTGGGGATGCTCCAACCAATAAGCCACCCAGCCAGGGGTGCTCTTTGAATATTTTTGTCTGTTAGCACTTCTCTGTACCATTTACTATTTTAACCTTTTTAAACATACACACACACACACACACATTATTGATTTCAGAGAGGAAGGTAGAGAGAGAGAGAGATAGAAACATCCATGATGAGACTCATTGATCAGCTGCCTCCTGCATACCCCTACTGGGGATCGAGCCCACAATCCGGGCATGTACCCTTGGCTGGAATCTAACCTGGGACCCTTTAGTCTGAAGGCTAATGCTCAATCCACTGAGCCAAACCGGCTAAGGCTAAACTTTTTTTTTTTTAATTGTGGAGAAGTTTTTTAAAATGCAGAAATAAAGTTATAGGATGAGATCCCATGTAGTCAGCATCCAGCATCTACAATTAGCAAGTCAGTCACATTTCACCTAAAGATCCCGCTCTCTCACTACTGAGTTATTTGGAAGCAAATCCTAGCAATCATCTGCAAATAATTTAATATGTGTCTAAAAGACAAGGACTTACAAATAATTGTAGCAGAAGGGTCCAAGGCTAATGCCTGTATCAATTGAAAATCCTTGAACCAATCCATTAATGCATGATTCCGATGAGCACACCCGTGCAGCGGCTGCAAAATATTGTTGGCGGCCTCAAAGTCACCAGCTTGAGAGCGAGTGGATTAAAAATACAAATAAGGGGCCCTAGCTGGTTTGGCTCAGGGAATAGAGCATTAACCTGTGGAGGTCCCGGTTGGATTCCAGCCAAGGGCACATGCGGGGTTTGGGGGCTCGATTCCCAGTGTGGGGTGTGCAGGAGGCAGCCAATCAATGATTGTCTCTCACTGATGTTTCTATCTCTCTTTCCCTCTCTCTACCTCTCTGAAATCAATAAAAGCATATTTAAAAAATACAAATAGCCGGGCCCCAGTCCTGGGGACATGAACCAGCAGATCTGGGGAGGGCTTGGAAGTCTGCCCAAAGGGCCCTCCCCGAGAGAGTGTTCGAGGGGTGTGTGTACGGGTCCGAGCTGGGCCCTGCCCCTCCCCGTGGCCGAGCTGCAGCTTTCCGCCTGCAGATGTTCGGGCAGCAGCGCAGCGTGCAGGCGCTGGAGCTGGCGCACATGCTCTACTACCGCAGCACGTCCAACAACTCGGAGCTGCTCAGCGCGCTGGCCCTGCGCGCGCAGGACGAGCACACCAAGGAGGCGCTGCTGGCGCACACCTTCCTGGCCCGGCGGCCCGAGGGCGCGAGCGGCTCGCCCGAAGGTACCCTGGGGCGCCCCCTCCCACCAGTCTCCTTCCCCCGTGTGGCTCCCACCGGCCCCACCCGAAACAGAGGTCACTGCACGGTCGAGACTCCCCTGGATCCCCACGCTGCCTGCCCCTACTCCCTGCTCCAAATGGTGAACCTGACCTATTCCGAGATGACACCGGCCCTCAGCGGATGGGACCCCTGGACCCAGATTACAATCTTGAGGGGCGTGGTTTTTCCCCCGGGGGTGGCCTCCCTTTCCTGACCTCAACCTCTGTGTGGCATGTCCCCACTCCCCTCCTGCTCCTTTCTATGCGAGTCTCCACTTTCCCTACAAGAGACCCTTGTGCCTTCCCTTTCCAACAGGAGCCCCACCCCTTCCTGGCTTGCCCCCGCATATGAGGTCCAGAGCCTCCCATCACAGGCCTTGTCCCACTCCCCTCCTGGCCCCTCCCAAACCCAGGCCCTTCATATGCCTGGCTCACCCCATCCCAGGCCTTCCAGGTCCCTCTGACCTCACAACTGCCTCTCCCCCTACAGAGACCTCCCAGTGGCTCCAGTCGGAGGTAGAGAATTGGCTCCTCACTCAGACAGGCTGTGCCGTGACCTTCAATGGAGCTCGGGCTCTGGGCCACCTGCAAGCCCTGACGGAGAGCATGGGGACGTACCCACCTTCGGGTTTCCCCAAACTAGACTCGTAGGCTATAGACACTTCCCCCGCAGGCCCTGCCCAGCAGTGACAAGCCGGAGAGAGGCCTCTCTGCCCAGCCCGACCCGCCCAGCCACCTGGTTAGGAACTAGGCCCCGCCTCCTCCATGACAAACTGCTGACCGCAGCCGCGAAGCCCTGCAGCTCTAGTTTGCAATGTTACACTTTATCCTTAAAACAACCCCCCCAATCCACACAGCCTACATTTGCCATCCCCACCCGCCTGATGAACTGCCTTTCTGATGGAAGTTTTTTGGTTCTGAACCCCCTCTCCCCCGCCCACCCTCCCCTTCAGCTGTAAACAACCAATGGTTTCGGCTGAGGAGGGAGTCAGCCAATCACAGCTCTAACCCTACTGACCACCTGGTGCGGTCGTTAGGCTGTGCCCTCCAGAGGCTATAAATCATTGTCTTCTTAGCCTGCTCTGGGCAAAGTGCCCATCCTCACCAAGGCGAAGCCGCAGCCCGAAGCCAATGAGCCAAACTGACAGTGACGGCTTCTGGGCCGCTCAGTTTGGGGGCAGCCAGTTGTTGCTGCATGGCACCAATCAGAATTCCTGAAAGAAACCCGATCTTTCTGTCACTCACACTGCCTATAAGGCAGGCCACCTGGTCCACTGGGGATCAGCTCGCCCAGGCTGAGGGGTGGGAGCCTTGTGCCCGCAGGAGCGGTGGGCCAGGAGGAGCCGTCCTCACCCGGGAGGCGGTTCCGTCCAGGCCAGCAACCTCAGGTGCCTTCCCTACCCTGTCCTCCCTTTTCTACAGAAACTACCTCGCTCGGACCCTCCCCCACCAGTGGCCTGTGCAATATATATTGATCTATCAATTTTTCTCTCCCAAAGGAATAAATCATGCCTCATACTCTGGATGAGTGGGTAGTTTGTAGGGGTGCCATCTAATTTTTCCTAAGGAGTCTGGGGGGCGTGCAGGAAGCAGCCGATCAATGAGGCAGCTTTGGGGGATGAGGGGAGAGGAGGCGTTGGGTTGTACTGAGGAAAGACTACGTTCTAAATGGGAAATGACAGTGTCTTCCCAGAGGAAGGCCAGAGACCAGCAACCTGGAACACACAGGCCCTGCCTAGCTGAGGGAGAGGGCCCCTTGCATACGGAAGGGGGGACTGGGGACCTCCTTCTTCTCGGAAGCCAGTGTCTGAAGGCTCCACCCGAGAGGAATCCTGAGGCTTGAGATGGAAGGGCCCATGGCCTTGGGACCTCCAGCTCCTGTGTCCAAGGGACCTGGGGGCCTGCAGCTGGGCATTCTGAAAGCAGCGCTGCTGGGGGTGGGCTGTCCCAGGGTCAGGAGAGATCAGGCATCAGCAGCCCGGTCCCTGGAGGAGGAAGGAAGGATGGAAGGAAGGAGCAAAGGCAGGTGGTTATACGGTTTTATTTTCTGGAGGCGGGTGAAGCAAAGGGGCCGGGAATGAGAGGGCCCCAAGGAAGGCGATGCACAGTGCTCACTCCCGCTTCCGAAGGTGGATATAGATGATGCCACTGGCCAGGGCCAGGGGGAAGGCCACCCAGGCCAGGATGAAGCAGTAACCGAAGCTGCCCCCATGCGGGTGCTTCGCCAGGATCTCTTCCGCATGAATGGCATAGATCAGGGCCCCGGTGAACACTGACAGGCCTGTGGGCAGATAGGAACCAAGAAGACTGCATATTCCAGCAACCCATGGGGCAAAGTAGCCGCTGCCTGCTGGGAGTTATGTTTTGCTTCCCCCAACTCTGCACAACCAGGCTACTACTGACTGGCCTTGGGCACTTCAATCTTTGGGTCCCCTTATCCATAAAAATGGGTCCATAATAGCTATTCATCCATCCATTCAAGGAATATTTTTGAGGGTCTACCAGTCAATCGCACAAAGTGTGCATTAATAAAACAAGAGAGGGGCTTTGCAGGAACATAGGAGGAGAATGTTCCCCATACTGCAGACTATGATTATCTTAGCCCTTTGCACTTGAAGTAAAAAAAAACATTGAAAAGTACATAAAACTCCCTGAAGTGTCTGATACACAGTAGGTCCACCAGAGACAGCATCAGGCTGCCATTATAATGACAAGCCACTCATGACTCAGAGTTCTGGGATATTAATTAGCCACCTATTATCCCCTACGAGGCCCACCTCTGGCTCTGGGGTTTAAGTCATTGCCCATCACCTTCCTTAGACCTGGCTCTTTGAAGCCCCAAGTGCCAGCTCCCCCATGACTCAGGGACACACCACCTAGGAGTCACTGCAGACTGCCAGTCCCTGGGGGCAGAGGTGTCATGGAGGCACCTCCTGGGGCCCCAGGGCTGTGAGAGTTGCTTCCTCTGACCAGCTGTCCATTCTCAGGGTCCCCAGCACCCTGCTGGGCCCCCTCCCTTCCCTTCAGTTCCCAGGGAACAGTGCTTACTGGTGCACAGCTGGCAGAAGCCAGTGGCATAGAAGAGCCCCCCTCGCCGCATGGTGTAGAGCTGGAACATGAAGAGGATGAAGGACAGGCAGCAGAGGATGAGGGAGAGCACCATGAGGACCTGCACGGCCTTCAGCCAGCCTGCCATGAGGAGGAGACCGAGGTGGAAGTCACGGAGGCCCAGGTCCAGCTCCCCATTATTGCTCATCGTCTCCAGCAACCCCCGCCCCACCCTCCCCCCAACTTAGAGCCTAGATACAAGTCTGGATACGTAGGAATATCACAGTAACAGCTTCCAATCCTATAGCTTTGCTAAAACCCCTGATCGGTTTCAGAAGCTGCTCTGCAGAGTCTTTCGGATTTTCTACAGAAACACGAAGAGAAACATGTTTACTTCCATCTTTTTCTTTCCTTTTATTTCTTTTTCTTGCCTTGTCACATTGGCTACTTCCAGCACAACACTAGGTCTAAGTCAAGAGAACAGAAATTCTTGTTTCACTCTTAGGGGAAACTCATTCCATCTTTTACCTTCTTCTGACTTAGAGATTTTAATAGGTGCAACTTGCCCCGCTTTAGAAGGCTGTGCATCTGCCATGCCCCCACCCTCCGGGGTAGAGCCTGGGAAGGATTCAGCCCCACCTCTCTAAAAACCTGGTGTGGTTCCAGCCCCACCCTCTTGAACTTGGACAAATGGGTCCCAGCCATCCATTCAGAACACCAGTCTCATGTCTTTAGAACTTTGGAAACATAATCCTATCTTTTTGGAATCTTGGGAACATTCTCCCAATTTCTTAAACCAGTAGCATATGGCCCCCGCTCTTTCTGAACCATAAGGGAGGGGGGCTTGTAGCATTTCCTCTTTAAAACATGAGCATACTGCTCCCTACCATAGAGATAGGTGGGTCCTACATGAGCCCCACTCACTCAGCATTGGGAGCCAGACCTACCCACTCAAACCTTGGCGGGTTTGAGTCTTGGTCCCGGGGAAAGAGACTTGGGGTTACCCTTCCCCTTTGCAGAACAGTCCCCCATTCCCCTCACCATTCTCGCTGACATTACTGCAGTCCCACGTTTTGTTGCCACTGTTCCACGTGCAGTCATACCAGAGGTTCAGGGACTCCTTCCCGGGGAGGGTCCACCAGGACTGGGATGGCAGAGAAACAAGGGCAGGAAGAGGAACGTGGGGGAGGTCAGGGGGGGTCTGTGGGAAGGGTTAGAGAAAGGGTGTGGTGCCGAGAAGAGGCTGAGCTGGGGCAAAACATGGGTTTAGTAGGAAAGGGCAAGGGGTCAGGGGAAGGGGGAGGTTGGAGGCATAAGAGGCAGAGGTGAGGGGAAGGGGGCGGGTGCCCTTAGAAGAGGGGTGCGGCGGGCATCTGCCGGTGAGCAGACTGCTTCGAGCTGGCTTACCTTGTCCAAAGTGGCCACAAAAAGCAGGATGAGGATGAGGATGTGAAGGGCAGAGACCACCAGCAGGAGGAGCGACATGGCTGCTGCGGAAGCCTGGGGAAGGGGGTGTCAGGAGATGGGGTTTCAGGAGGAGGGGCGGGGATGTGAGGTGCCCAAATCTTCGTGGAGAAAGGGGCTGTCTCCAGACCCCAGGGTGTGAGGGAAGAGGAGGCTGGGAGCCCGCAACCCCTCTTCCCCCAGGGGCCGGAGAGGGCCAGGGATGGACTCCAGAGTCCAGGAATGATCAGAACTAGCAATGTGCTTCACGCCGTGTCCCCAGAGCCCTGTCCAGGGTCAGGCTATGAACATCCAAGTTGCAATCCCTCCAGACTCCTCAAAAGCTGTGGGCTGCCCCCAGAGACAGGCATCCTTGACTCACCCCACCCCTCTCCTGGGACGGGGGAGGAGGGGTTCCGGGTGAATCATCCGTGACTCATCCCACCCTCCAGCCTCCAAGTACCAAGGAAACCCCAGCCCCTGGCTGTGCCCATGAGGTCTCCACCCCACCCTGCTGCCAGACTGGTGCCTGCTGGGCATCTTGTTGGGAAAACAGACAAGATCTGTGTGTGGGGAGAGAGACGTGAGAAGAAGGAACCAGCCTCCCACCACCATTCAGTGTCCAGAAAGGGAAGGGGGCCTGGACAGACTGGGAGTGTTCTCATCAAAGTCCTGCTCTCGGGGTCCCCAGGGGAGAGAGGACATCCAGAGGGGGGGGGAAATTGCAGGATATTATTAGGTGGAGGGCTCTGCTGGGAACCCCTCAAACTTTGCTGGGCCCCACCTCTTCCTGAATCTGCACCCCAAAGGCTAAGGGATCACTTCTGAAACTAAAAGTATTTCCAAGGGGGTGTCCTTCCCAAACGGCTGCACTCCCAAGTAAATAAAGAAATCCCAGTCCAGATAACGGACTGGAAACTTACCCAGAGCGGCGGAAAAAGTCAGAGTTGGAGTCTGTCCCTCGCTGGGCCTCCGTGCCCCGCCCTTCGCCTCCCTCCTTCCACCCTCTCCGGCCCCCGCCTCCCTCGCCGCCTTCCTCCCTCCCTCACTCTCCCCTTTGGCTCTCTGTCCTCTTCTCCAATCCGAGAACCCTTTCTCTCTCTCTTTCTCCCTCTCTCTCTTTCTCTTCTGTCCTCGCTGCCTATACCTTTTCCTTCCCTCTCTCCTCGCCCTCCTGGTTTCTCTTCCTCTGCTCCTCTCGGTATATACTGGCCCTTTTATACCACCCTCACCGCACCCAGCGAGGTCTGCAGCCAGAGGGAGGGCCCAGCAACTCTGCTTCTTCATACTCTGCGCCCGCCCAACTGCCCCCACATGCGAATCCTTTGGGGCTCCCTCCCAGGGTTGAGATGAGAAGTCCTTAGAGGGAGGGGAGAGGAGCGGGGGCCCTGGGGTGGGGCAGCAGGGGTGGGAGGGCCAGATTCTCAGGCCTCCACTCTGGGTCTTGTCCTGGAACATGGGACCTGGGACCGGATGTCTGCTTTCCTGATGGGCCTTAGGGCTGGATATTCAGAGGGATGGGCGTCTGAGGGAGGAGCCGATTCCAGCAGTGGGGAGTGGGCTGAGGGCTGGTGGACTTGGTGCCATGGCTGTGGTCAGGGGATGGAAAGTGTGGAAGTGGGAAACTGTGGAAAGAAACAGGGAGTGGAAGTTAAGACCTTTATTTCCTGCCTGGGGGGACCTTGACCAATGATGTCCACTCTCCGAGCCTCAGCTTCCTAATCTGTGGGTATAGGAATACTAATAATACTGACAATCTACTAATACTGATAATAATAAGTATTCTAAATGAATAAGGTAACAGCAGTACATCAACACACCTAACACGCACATTCCTTTCTCCATCAGACATTTATTGAATATCTATTATGAACCAGGAGTTAATAATAATAATAATAATAATAATAATAATAATACAACCAGACGTGAGCTGACTATTACTGTGGCGCTTACCTTCCTAGCAGAGGG
The DNA here is from genome assembly GCA_011751065.1 of Lasiurus cinereus. Lineage (NCBI taxonomy): Eukaryota > Metazoa > Chordata > Mammalia > Chiroptera > Vespertilionidae > Lasiurus > Lasiurus cinereus. Next base: position 3,904,326 of record JAAGEH010000058.1, read on the forward strand.
AGCCAGACAATAAAGAGAAAACATCAATACACAAGAGACACTTCAGTGACAAAGACTTTGAAGGAAACACAATAGAGTGAGGGAGACCACGACAGTGTGAGGGGAACCTACTTTAAACAGGGTGATCAGGCCAGGCCTCTCCAAGGAGGTGACATCTGAGCAGAGGCCCGAAGACAGGGGCCATTTGAAGGCTGGTGGAGAGCAAGCGCACAGGCTCGCTCTTGAGGTCAAGCTCAGGTTGTTTGGGGAGCAGACAGAGGGCCAGTGTGTCTGGAATATAGGGAGCTGGAAGAAGGGAATCAAAGAGGGCCCTGGAAGACTAGGGGAGGAGTCTGGACTTTTATTCTAAATGCAACGAGAAATCACCGGAAGGTTTTAAACAGAAGTGCGGTACCAGCGACTTAATGTGAACTATAATTGTTGCTTCTTGGATGACTGAATTTGGGTGGGTGGGACGGTTTCTGTGTACCTAGGTCTCTTAGAAGAGTTGGGTGATGGTGAAGAGTGAAGGACAGGGGTTCTGATATGAAACTGAGAGCTGGAAAATGGAAATTTAGGGCCCCTGCATCAGAAGGAAACTGGTATCTGATGTGGCTAGAGCTGGGGGAGGGAGCGAGATTGGTCATGTGAGTTCCCTGAGGGCAGTTTAGTGATTGGGTGGGTACTTGGGAGCTGGAGTGCCAGTACAGCATAGAAACACACTGGCTGGCTTCAAATCCAAGATGCTTTACTCACGACCTGTAATTTGGGGCAAGTGACTAATAACCTCTCTATGCCTCAGTTTTTCTATCTGTCAAATGGGATATAATAGTGAGTGCATCATAGGGTAGTTTTTAGAGTAGTGCCTGGCACATCATAAGCACTGTTGTATCTGTTAGTTATACCGGGTATGGGGGCCCAGAGTGGATTCAGTATTGGGGGACCCTATGTCAAGGTCCTGATAATCTGGGAAAGGGGCAAATTATTGGGTCCCAAGACCAAAAAGTTGGAGTGCAAAATGAGGGTCCCTGTTAGGGAATAGGTAGGAAGTCTTAAATCTGTCTTTCAGAAGGAGAGAAACCGGGGGTTTAACTCAGAACCTCAAGCAAGTTAGAAAGCCTGGCTCACTAAGGGAAAAATTGGAGGCTAGAGGGTCACATGCTTTTCAGGGAGTGCAGGCAAAGGGGGCCAAGGGGCTGGACCAGATCTGGGAGGAGTCTAGGAACCAGGAGTTAGGGAGAGGGAAATTTGAGCGGGGGAGGTGCAGAACGGGGGATAGGGCTCTGAATCAAGTTCCCTGAATGGTATCATCACCGTACTTGGTATCCTGGGGTTGTTCAGGGGGTCCCCCAAGTTAGGGTCCTGTGCAAGGGGAAGAGTCAGAGGATCTGAGAGTGGTGGAGGGATCTCCCCTTCCTGGGCCTCCAACGCTGCGAGCTGAGCTGAGTGCCCGCGAGCCGCTTCCTCCCACAGGAAACCGCAGGCTTCAGGCACACCCAGCTTGCAGGGAGCTTCGCCCACTGCCCGCCCGCTCAGGGGAGGCCCACGTGGGTAGCAGCAGTCCGCTGGGGGGCGTGCCCTACGAGGGGCGTGGACGGAGAACCGGGGCTGGCGTGGCGTGCGAGAGGCCACGCCCATTTCCGTCTCTCAGTGGGCGGACTCTGGGCAGCAAAGGGTTTTTGGTGGCTTCTCTGGAAGCCCTTGGCCGCGCATGCGTGGTGAGCCTTTGCGAGGACCTGAGATAGTGAGCGGTCCTTCACAACTCCTGGCGTCGGCCCCGCCACCCTGCTTATGAATCCTCAGAATAACGTGGTCTTAGCTTAAGACACGCTTTTCTCAGGCTGGTGCAGAGCCTTCCAGACGTTTCCCTCTCAGGCCTGCCATCGCAGGCTCTTTCAGCTCCTGCCTCCCACTCCCGGGTACACACACCCCGCTTCTCAGGCCCGTGCACGCAGGTTGGCCACTCCGACCACCCACAGATCCAGCCAGAGTGCCAGCCGGTTAGCCCCGTCCCATCAAGTCTTGGGAACCCGAGTCCCTCCGGCGTCCTCTCACCAGGCTCCTGGCTGGTTCTTCCAGGCACGCCCCTAGCTGGCCCCTGACGCCCCGCCCTCCTCAGGTGCCCTGGCCCCACCCCTCACCGCCGCAACCCTCGCAGACTCTTCCAGCTCCGCCCCTCAACCCAGCCCCGCCCCTCAACCCAGCCCCGCCCCACATCCTATCCTAGCCACGCCCCTCGTCCAATCCTAGCCACGCCCCTCGTCCAATCCTAGCCACGCCCCTCGTCCAATCCTAGCCACGCCCCT
>JAAGEH010000058.1:3906620-3927892 GCA_011751065.1 Lasiurus cinereus
TCGTCCAATCCTAGCCACGCCCCTCGTCCAATCCTAGCCACGCCCCTTAACGCCTGCCGGCACCGCCCCTCAACGCCCGCCAGCGCCGCCCCTTGCCGGGCTCCTGTTCAAAACCCCGAAGATCCCAGCTTGTTTTTTCGCCGCCTCCTCGGCCACGCCTTCCAGTTTCCCTTCCCAGAACCTCTACTTGGTCCTGGTCCCGCCCCGGCCGCTGTCCTCAGGCCTCATTGGCTCCTTATCTCCCCAGTAACCAAATCACAACAGTGAGCTAGATCCTATTAGGAGCACCAAGGATGGAGAGGTTGGGCCTTCCAGCAGGTAGGAACTGGGCCTCACTCTGCACAGGGTTCCCTTTCCTCTGATTCCCTCCCTCCACCCCCAAACAGCCCGCCTCAGAGGTGTCGAGAGCCTAGGGGACCGCCGGACTGGCGTGGATCAGCGGTTGAGCGTCGACCTATGAACCAGGAGATCACGGTTCGATTCCCTGTCAGGACATATGCCTGGGTTGTGGGTTCACTATCCAGTGTGGGGCGTGCAGGAGGCAGCCGCTCAATGATTCTCTCTTATCATTGATGATTAGAGGCCAGAGCCAGAGCCGCGATGCAAAACAGAAATGTAAGAGGCAGGAGGTTGAGAGGAGTGTGGGGAGAGGCCTGAGAGGTGTCCCCCTCCAATTCATTGGAGGAATTGAGAGCCAGAGAGAGGCCAGAGCTGGTTCTGGGGTCACTTTCTCATTCCTGGTCCCCAGCTCATTGTCCACCTCCTCCACACCCTCTTCCTCTCTGTCTGAAGGGGTGGTTCCTGTGTCACCTCTACAGAAGTCTCTCAATCTTTAGCTAAGCTGGCGACAGTGAGCACCCGCTCCGACGAAGGAAGCGAGGCCTTCCAGGAAGCAGTAGGTAATTCATATGTTCCTTATTCCACTCATTATTCTCCTTAGTTTCCCCAGGTTTCGGGTCCTGTGCTGCATGCAGGGCTCCGGGGAAAGGGAGGCCTTCCAGGAGCGCCCTCTAGTGGGGACAGCGCTTGTGTGAGAGTGGAAGTGGAGCTGGGCATAGGCCTGGGCAAAGCCTGGAGAGGCAGGTGGGCCAGGCGGACTTCCTGCAGGAGGAGATGTGTGAGTGGGGCCTAGAGTTCCCCAGAATTACCAAGAGGGGAAGCAAGGGGAGAGTTTCAGCAAGAGAACAGCCTGCTGCTACAGCAGGGTTTCTCAACCTCTGCACTGCTGACACTTGGGCTCAGAGAGTCCTTGGTTGGGGGGGCTGCCTCTACCCACTTACATGCCAGGAGCACCCTCTGCACCTCCCCCACCCCCAAATCGCGGCAACCAAAAATGTCTCCAGACATTGCCAAATGTCCACGGGGGATGGAATCGCTCCCCGTGGAGAACCACTGGGCCGTGGTAGGTGGTGAGCTGGTGGAGGAGACTTGGAGAGGGGGGGTAGGGCCAGGTCATGTGGGGCCTTGAACACCAGGCTGAGGCGCTAGGATTTGATCCTGAGGGCGCTGGAGCAAGGCAGAGGCAGGGTCCACTCTGGTTGTAGGAAGGCCCTCTGGGCTGTGAGGGGAGTCTGGGAGGTGGGGGAGGAGGCTGGGGTGATGGTCCAGGCGGGAGGGGATGCGGCGGGGGCCTAGGAGATGGGCTGAGAAGGAGGAGGCGGGAGAAAGGGACTGAGGAGGGCTGGGCAGTGAAGGCTGAAGGCAAAGGAGGGAGCAAGAATGCAGCCCTGGTCACCTTCCTCAGCTCCCCCAAGTTCCAGTCTTGGGTGGTGGGTCCCTGAGGACTACCAGGCCTTCCGGGAGCGCCCTCTAGTGGGTAAAATGATCTATGCCCAAGCTGGCGAAGGAGTGGGTTTAGTAGGTAAAGTATCCAGGTCAGCTTGGGGTTCAGGGGAGTAGGAAGCGATGAGAAAGCTTGAGGCAGTCCTAGAAGGGTGGTGGAGACTGGGTCTTCAGTTCAGGTGCAGCTTGTGAAATCCTAAGGGATCCAGGATTCCTAGGTCCTGAGGAGGGTGAGGGAGAGGCCAGGGTCTGGATTCCTACTGAGTGTCTTGTGTGTCCCCTCCCTCAGTAGATTGGGAGTTGAGCCGTCTGCTGCGACAGTACAAAGTGATGGAGGTTGAAAGACGGGCCTACAGCAAGGAAGTCCACCAGCGCATCAATAAGCAACTGTGAGCCAAGTGCCTGAGCATATGTGAGCGTGTGTGAGTATGTGTGTGTGTGGGGGGGCTGTTAAAGAGGCTGGGGGCCGAATCTTGGGTCAGATGAAGAAGTAGGCCCAGTGTGTCTGGCCTTTGTTGATGCTGAGCTCTGCTCCATGTCAGCCGCCCCCTACACACACACACACACACACACACACACACACACACTTCCCTGGGCAGCGAGGAGATCCAGCGTCTACAAGATGTTCGGAACAAGCTTCAGGTGCAGATCAGCACCGCCCAGAGCCAGGTCAAGCGTCTGCGGGACAACGAGAGGCTGGAGAACATGAGCCACCTGCTGAAGTGCCGGGCCCAAGTGCAGGCGGAGGTCAAGGAGCTGCAGGAGCAGACCAGGGCCCTGGACAGGAAGGTGGGTTCTGAGACCAGGCTCTGTGGACCCTACTTAGGGGCCAATGTCTTCACCACTTTGAGCCTTCGCTTCCTCCTCTGAAAAACGGGGTCATTGAAAACATGTGTCTGGGAGAGTGGTGCTGGGGCTCCAGGGGGCAAAGGGGTGCTTAGGAATGAGCACAGTCTCAAGATGCTCAGGGAGCTGGGGCAGCGAAGGACGAAGGCCCGCCTTCTGGAGTTGGCGAATCCTGCATTGGAATCCCAGTCCTGCCTCAGCTGAGCTGCGTGCCCTAGCTCCTTCATATGCCAGAAGAGGGTGTTGGTAATGGAGCAAGGTCTAGACAGGTGTCCCACCCCACCTGGCTCAAGGTCTTGCTATTTGACCTTGGATTTTTCGATGCCAGTGTTCTTTTAAGTTTTTATGACCATGATTGAGATTCCTATTGAGTCCCTCGCCTGGCCCCACCCTCAGTGGATCGGGAGCTGAGCAGAAGGCAGCGACAGTGCAAAGTGATGGAGGGTGAAAGGGACCTACAGCAAGAAGTCCACAGGTGTGTCAAGAAGCAGCTGTGACTCATGCACCCATGCATGTGGCTATAAACATACACACAGATATGTATCCATAACAAGTTTAGTCAAATCATGCTTTTTCTATGTGGGACTCATTGTCATTTTTTTCTTTTCTACTCTTCACAAAAAAAGTCGCTTGCGCCCTGGGCGGTGGGCTCAGTGGTTAGAATATCTGAGGGTCTTGGGTTTGATTCCTGGTCAAGGGCGCAGACTTGGGGTATAGGTTTGATCCCTGGTTCCCATGGGGATGAGAGTGGGAGGCAACCAATTGATGTCTCTCTCTCATATCAATGTTTCTCTCACTTTCCTCTCCTCCTCCCTTCTTTCTACTCTCTCTAAAAAGCAATGGAAAATATATCCTGGGTGAGGATTAACAACAGCAAAAGTGGTTAGGCTAGACCAGTGGTCAGCAAACTCATTAATCAACAGAACCAAATATCAACAGTATAATGATTGAAATTTCTTTTGAAAGCCAAATTTTTTAAATGTAAACTTCTTCAAATAGACTCGCCCAGGCCATGGTATTTTGTGGAAGAGCCACACTCAAGGGGCCAAAGAACCACATGTGGCTCGAGAGCCACAGTTTGCTGACCATGGGGCTAGACTAAGGGATTTCTTGCACATTATGGGATCACAGACAGGCAGTTGAAATGTATATTTCCTGCTGCTGCTGTAACAAATTGTCATCAGCTGGATGACTTAAAGTGATACAGATTGCCCGGCCAGCTTGGCTCAGTGGTTGACCATCGCCCCATGAACCAGGAGGTCACGGTTTGATTCCCGGTCAGGGCATATGCCTAGCTTGTGGGCTCAATCCCCAGTGTGGGGCGTGCAGGAGGCAGCCGATCAATGATTCTCTCTCATCACTGATGTTTCTCTCTCTGTCTCCCTCTCCTTTCCTCTCTGAAATCAATAAAAATATATTTTAAAAAATCATACACAGCCGAGACCGGTTTGGCTCAGTGGGTAGAGTGTCGGCCTGTGGACTGAAAGGTCCTGGGTTCAATTCCGGTCGGGGGCATGTACCTTGCTTGCAGGCACATCTCCAGTGTGGGGTGTGCAGAAGGCGGCTGATCGATGTCTCTCTCTCATCGATGTTTCTGACTTTCTATCCCTCTCCCTTCCTCTCTGTGAAAAATCAATAAAAATATATTAAGAAAAAATCATACACAGCCCTGGCTGGTTTGCCTCAATGGATAGAGCATCGGCCTATGGACTGAAGGGCACATGCCTGGGTTGTGGGCTTGATCCCTAGAAGGGGGTGTGGAGGAGGCACCCAATCAATGATTTTCTCTCATCATTGATGTTTCCATTTCTCTCCCTCTCCCTCTCTAAAATAAATAAATAAATAAATAAATAAATAAATAAATAAATAAATAATAAAATGTATTTTTAAAGAAACCACACAATTATCTCATGGTACTTGAGGACAGAAGTCTAAAATGGGCCCCATGGGGCTAAAACCAGGATGTCAGCAGGGCTGGGCTCCCTCTGGAGGCTTCAGGGGAACATGGATTTCTTGGCCACCTGCGTCCATTGACACATGGCTCCTTTCTTTATCTTCTAAGCCATCCGTGATCAGTTGAGTTTTTCTTATGATCAGCTGAGTCTTCCTCTGACTTATGCTCTTGTCATCTCCTCTCCTTTTCTGATTCTGACTCTCCTGCCTCCCTCTTTCGCGTATAAGAACCCTTATATTACTTTAGACCCACCCAGATAATCCCTGATAGTCTCCCCATCTCAACATCCTGAATGTATTACTTCTACAAAGTCTTTTTTGCCATTTAAGGTCACATATTCACAGGTTACAGAGATTAGAATATGGACATCTGGGGAAGGAGTTGGCGGGGGGCTGTAGGAGGGTGGGGGCGGGCGCATTATTCTGTCTGCTGCATGGTCTATAACGATTACACTTGACTTCCAGTCAGTCCATTGGTTCAGCTCTCGATACCACCCTGAGTGCTTTTGGCTGCTGAACCCTGATTCACACGCCATACTTCGGACTGCCTCGTGGTAGCTCGGTGGCTTAGTGGGTGTTGGTGGCTTGGTTGGTTTTCCTTAGTCTCTCATGGGAACTCACCAGAGTCAGGCCCAACCAGGATAATTTATTCTCTGGACCCCATGGATTCCACTGCCCCGACAAACTTGATTACGGAGAACTATAAGTCAGGTGGCGGATAGGGTCCCTAGGAGAGAGCTCTGTAAAATTCCCCATAAGGTCAAGAAAGGATATAGTTATCTGATAACATTCATTCACTCAACAAATATTTCTTGAGTGCTGACTAAGTGCCGGGCAGTGAACAAGACAAGGGCCCTGGTTCCTGTAATGTATCTTCTACTGGAGAGGCAGTTAATAAGCCAGATGAAAGCTGAAGAGAGAATTTGTTCAGAAGAATTCACCCAGAATCCAGCACAGAGAGACAAAAAGATAGGAAATATGGAAGGGTGCTTAAGAGACATTGCAGACATAGTAAGTTTAAGTATATATCAAATAAGAGTTTAAGAAGGAAGAGAATGGGGACAAGGGTAATGTGTGACAAGATAGTATCCGATAATATTCTGGAACCAATGAAAGAACACATCTACAGATTTAAGGATGTCTTAGAATCCAAAACCTGGAAAACTGGCAATTTAGAATTCTATAGCCAGTGAAAATATCATTCACAGACCAGAGAGCAGAATAGACAATGGTCAAGAAAAACATAGAGTGAGACATGTTGTATGACTCCACACATGACATCCACAGAACCTAGAGATGCTGTTTCTAAATGTTTATTCTCATTTTTGGAACCAATCACGTCAGAGACTGATGACAATTCTTCAACGTGTACGAGTTCATTGTACCAGTCTGTACAGATATAGAAATGTATTTGATAAAATTTAGCATCTCCATTTATGTTAAAAACTCTTGGAGAGCCGAGACCGGTTTGGCTCAGTGGATAGAGCGTCGGCCAGCAGACTGAAAGGTCCTGGGTTCGATTCTAGTTGGGGGCATGTACCTTGCTTGCAGGCACATTTCCAGTAGGGGGTGTGCAGGAGGCGGCTGATCGATGTCTCTCTCTCATCATTGTTTCTGACTTTCTATCCCTCTCCCTTTCTGTGAAAAATCAATAAAAATATATTTAAAAAAAAACAAAGAAAAAACTCTTGGAGGGCCAGAAATAAAAGGAAGTTCCCCAAATTTGATAAAGGACAATTATAAAACATCTACAGCAAACATCATTTGATATTGAAGTCTACAAAAATTACTTTTGAGCCCTAACCGGTTTGGCTCAGTGGATAGAGCCGGTCAAGGGCATGTACCTTGGTTGCTGGCACATCCCCAGTAGGGAGTGTTCAGGAGGCAGCTGATCGATGTTTCTCTCTCACTGATGTTTCTAGCTCTTTATCCCTCTCCCTTCCTCTCTGTAAAAAAATCAATAAAATATATATTTTAAAAATTACTTTTGAGATCAGTAACAACATAAGGATGTCCAAATAGCATGACTTCTATTTAAATTGTATTGAAGATTTTATCCAGTGCCATATGGCTAGGAAAAGAAAAAAATAAATAAAGATTGGAGATGAAGACATGAAATTGTCATTATTTTAGAAGGTATATTTATAGAAGATACAAAAGAATTTAATGCTAATATAATTCACAAGGTATTTTAGCAATGTGACTGTATACAAAATTAATATGCAAAGTTAATGATATTTCCCATATTAACATGTTAGCAGTAACTATTAGAAAATGAAAGAGAAGAAAAGACATTTATAACAGCCAAAAAAAGCAGCTAAAAATAAATCTAGCAAAAGTGTACAAAACTTTTATGGGGTAAATTATCAATTTTATTGGTACCAAAGAAAAATTTAATAAATGTAGAGATATACCATATTCATGGATTGGAGAGTTAGTATTGTAAAAGGTCAGATCTCCAAATAGATTTATAGATTCAATGTAATCTCAGTCAAAGTAATGAAAGCTTTTTTTTTTTTCAATGTATGGAACTGACTAGCAACTTCTAAGCTTTATATGGAAGTGCAATGAAATAGTACGACTAACGTTGACTTAAAAGAACAATGTAGAAGGATTTGTTTTACCAGATATCAAGACTTATTGTACAATTCTTGTAATTGGTGCAAGGCAAATCAATGGATCAGCAGCACAGGATAGAAATTCCTAAAAGAGACTTATGTAGACTCTTGACATTTGACCTCAGAAAATGGTAAAAGGAGAACCGTGTGACTGTCCTCACATTCTGAACCCCTAGAACTAATTCCAGTTGGATCAAAGGTCTAAATGTGGGGAGGTGAGGGAGAATTTCTCAAGTTATAGAAATCTCTACTCATAAAGGAAAAGGTTGATTTATCTCATAATTTTAAAATTAACAACATTTGTCAAAAGAACCAATAAGAGTGTGCAAAGTCAGTCTAGGAAATGGAAGGTTATTTGCTACACACAGAGCTGACAAGGGACTTGTATCAAAACCTCGTAAAGCACTGTTACAAATCATTAAAGCACATTTTTTTTTAAAGAAAAGCCAAAGAAATTTGTGCACTGGGAGCAGGGGCCGCTCAGCCTGGCCTGTGCCCTCTCTCAGTCCAGGAGCCCTTTGGGGATGTCTGACTGATGTCTTAGGCCAAGTGGGACATCCTTAGTGCTGCTGTGGAGGCGGGAGAGGTTTCAACCACTGCCGCTGGGCTCCCCAGCAGTGAGCCTGGCTTCTGGCTGAATGGCACTACCCCTGTGGGAGTGCACTGACCACCAGGGGGCAGCTCCTGCATTGAGCATCTGCCCCCTGGTGGTCAGTGCAATGACTCATTTTTCTGTCATTTGGTTTATTTGCATATTAGCCTTTTAGTATATAGGATACACAGTATATGAATAGCACATACAGGATCTGTGCATTTTTCTCTGTATAAGAACATTTTTAAAGGGAAAAATGACATTAACCATCATAGCCCTAAAGGTGAAACCTAAAACTATAAGATTTCTAAAAGAGAAAATCTTTGTAAGCTTGGGTTAGGCAAAGGTTTCTTGGGTAGAATATCAAAGTCATGATCTATAAAGGGAAAAATGGACACGTTAGATTCCATAGAACTTTTAAAGTTCTTCTTTTTTCAAAGATATTTTTTCCACACTGGAAGAAAATATTTTCAAAGCACATTTATGATAAAAAAAAACAAAAACTTGCCCTAGCCAGTTTGGCTCAGTGGATAGAGTATCAGCCTGTGGACCGAAGGGTCACAAGTTCAGTTCCAGGCAAAGGCATGTACCTTGGTTGCAGGCTCGATCCCTGGCCCCAGATGCAACCAATTGATGTGTCTCTCTCACATCAATCTCTCTCTTTCTCTCTCTTTCGCCCCCTCCACTCTCTGTGAAATTAATAGGGAAAATAGGATTAACAAAAGACAGATAAACAACCAACCAAATAAACAAACAAACCAAAAACTTGTATCCAAAATATATTAGGAACTCTCAAACTCAATGTGAAAACAAGCAACACAGTAGGAAAAATGGACAAAAGACTTGAACAGACACTTCACCAAATATATACGTACTAGTAAAACTCGAGAAAAAATGCCAAGTAATCTGTAGAGGCAGAAAAACGCATGGGGGAGGGTTTGGGAGATGGGCTAAGGAAGGAAGTGAGGGAAAGGAAGGTCAAAGGGGCATAGGGAACCTTTTTCAGGAGATGGATATTTCACTCTGTGGGTAGTTTTACTGTTTGGCATTTATACTCAGCAAAGCTGATAAAAAAAAAAATCCTTACCTCACATCATGTAAAAACATAAATTCCTGCCCTAACCGGTTTGGCTCTGTGGATAGAGTGTTGGCCTACAGTCTGAAGGGTCCCAGGTTTGATTCAGGTCAAGGACATGCACTTTGGTTGTGGGCACATTCCCAGTGCAGAGTGTGCAAGAGGCAGCTGATTGATGTTTCTCTCTCATGGATGTTTCTAACTCTCTATCCCTCTCCCTTCCTCTGTAAAAAATCAATAAAATATATTTTAAAAACACACATAAATTCTAGTGTGATTAGGGACCCAATTGTGAAAAGCAAAATTTGAATCCTTTTAAAAATTGGAAGAAAGTGTTTTCTAATCTTGGGAAGAATTTCTTGAAAGAGTGGCCCCTGGACTTCCTTTGTTCCTGGAACCTTGATTTTTTAAAATATATATATTAAAAAAAGGAAGGAAGAAGGATAGAGAGTTAGAAACATCTATGGGAGAGGAACATTGATCAGCTGTCTCTTGCACACCTCCTACTAGGGATGCAACCAAGGTACATGCCCTTGACTGGAATCGAACCTGGGACCCTTCAGTCTGCAGGCCAACGCTCTATCCACTGAGCCAAACCGGTTAGGGCTGAACCTTGATTTTTTAGCATCCCAGAGAAACCTCTAACAGTCAGAGTGTACTGGGAAACCAGCAATTGTGAGAGGAAATCGCCAGACCCATATTGGCTGTGCTGAACATACCCTACGCCTTAGGGCCTAAGGTGACCCCCCTGATTGCTGAATCACACGCCTGTATAATGCCTTCCCCTTCAGTTTGGGCAGGACCTGAAACTGACTTCTAGCACGGTGATGGGGTGTCACCCCTTGATTAGGTTATGTTCTATATCACTCACCTTGGTAGACTGAAGAGAGACACTTCCCTGGTGGCCTTGGAGAGGACCACCTGGCAGGGACCTTCCCAGGACTCCTAGAAGCTGAGGACCACAGTTTACCACCCCTTGGAACTGAATTCTGCCACCAACCGCCGGGCGAGTCCCAGCTGAGACCCCAGCCCCGGTGGACACCTGGATGGCAGCTCTGTAAGACTGGAGTAGAGGAGAGAGCTGTGCTGTGTCAGACCTCTGACCCATGGAAACTTTGAGATAATGAGTTTGTGTTAATTTGTTATGCAGATATAGAAAAGAACACTAAATGTCAAGCAACCAGCAGTTTAACTCATGAAATTCCTGAATGTGTAACCATTAGCCCCCAAGTGCTGTCCCCATTTAAGTAGTTTGGACCAGCAACTACTTTGGAGGAAAAACAATCTGTTCCATTCTCCAAAGCCACAGCTACCCGCCTGAGGGATGTTCATGCCCATTGGGCGCTGAAGTCGGATTGGACAAGGCCACTCTCGTGCCCTGTTGATGTCTGCGCGGTATTTGCATTCTAAAAGATGTAAAACCTTATTGGGATCATTGTAGCTCCCCCTGTGTGGTTGGAAGAAATAAGAGAATCTCTGTGCAATTTGCCCAATTTCTCCCAAGGGTAACATTTTGGAGTATTTGATTTTCATCACAGCAACTACCAACAACTGCCTCACACATACAGAAGGCCAAGAGGCATATGACAGCATGCTCCAAATCACCCATCCTTCCAGAGATGCAAATCAAAACAACAATGAGGTCCCACCTCACACCTGTCAGAATGGCTATCATCAACAAATCAACTAACGACAAGTGCTGGTGAGGATGTGAAGAAAAAGGAACCCTTGTGCACTGCTGGTGGAAATGCAGACTGGTGCAGCCATTGTGGAGAATGGTATGGAGTTTCCTCAGAAAACTAAAAATGGAACTTCCAATTGACCCAGTGATCCCACTTTTAGGAATATATCCCAAGGAACTAGAAACATCAATCAGAAAGGACATATACACCTCTATGTTCATAGCAGCACAATTCACCATAGCTAAGATTTGGAAACAGCCTAAGTGTCCATTAGCCGATGAATGGATAAAAAAGCTGTGGTACATTTACACAATGGAATATTATTTTGCGGTAAAAAGGAACTCTTACCATTTACAACAGCATGGAGGGACCTGGAGAGCATTATGCTAAGCAAAATACGCCAGTCAGAGAAAGATAAGTATCACAGGATCTCCCTCACTTGTGGAATATAATGAACAACATAAACTGATAAACAAAAACAGATCCAGAGACGTAGAGCCATCAACAGACCGTCAAACCTCAGAGGGAAGGCAGGAGTAGGGGGGGGAAGGGCGCGGGTGGAGAATAAGAGATCAACCAAAAAAAAAAAAAAGAGAGAGATCAACCAAAGAACATGTATACATGTAAGTATAACCAATGGACCCAGACAGTAGAGGGGGTAAGGCCAGGGCTGAGGGGTGGCAAGTTGGAAGAGGACAATGGAGGGAAAAGGGAACATCAGTAATACTTTCAACAATACAGAATTTTTAAAAAATTTAAAGAAACAGTTCCACAAAGAGGTGACATCACCGAGATGACTACAGCACCAGCTCCGGTTGAGCCGGAGAACGGCCCTGAACTTGTAGTTCCCATGGTGTCTGACCCATGACCCTGTGTTTCCCTGGACAACTGAGCCAGCCCCGCGGTGCCCCGGGCGTTTGGCCTTAGTGCACTTGTTCATTCTCATGGGGCTGCTGCCACCAAGCACCACGGACGGGGTGACAGGAATGGACTGTGTCTCAGTTCTGGAGGCCGCCGGCCCAAGATCAAAGTGTGGGCGGCATTGGTTTCTGCTGAGGGCCGGGAGGGGGATCCTTTCGTGCCTCTCCCCAACTCTGCGGTTTGCGGGCAGCCTTTGGCGGTCCTCGAGCTTTGCTTACATGTTCACCTGTCATTCTCCCTGTGCATGTCTGCGTGTGCAAGTGTCTGCCCGCCTTTTTTATAGACATTTTTATTGATTTCAGAGAGGGAGAGAGAGACAGAAACATCAACGATGAGAATCATCAATCGGTTGCCTCCCCCACGCCTCCACTGGGGATCCAGCCCGAAACCCGGGCATGTGCCATTGATGGGAACTGAACCCGGGACCCCTCAGTCCGCAGGCTGGCGCTCTATCCACGGAGCCACACCAGCTAGGGCCAAATGTCTCCTTTTTATAAAGACACCAGTGCTTTTGGATGAGGCCCACCCTCATTTTAGCTTGAGTACCTCTGAATGATCCTGGCTCCTGCTGAGGTCACATTTTGGGGATTAGCCCTTTGACACATAAATTCTATGTGGCACGGGCAACCTAGACTAGTGCACAGCCTTAAGCCATTGATGAGCTCACTATCTGCACCTTTGTTCAGACCTATTCTGTGTCAGGCAGAAAAGAGACAAAAGTAAACTGGTTTTGCTCAGTGGCTAGAGCGTTGGCCTGCGGACGGAAGGTCAAGGGCATGTACCTTGATTGTGGGCACATACCAGTAGGGGGTGTGCAGGAGGCAGCTGATTGATGTTTCTCTCTCATCGATGTTTCTAACTCTCTATCCCTCTCCCTTCCTCTCTGTAAAAAATCAATAAAATACATATTTTAAATTAATCCTCTTGGAGCTTCCAGTCTAGTTGGGGAGACAGCACACCCAAGTCAGTGAAGCTGAATAGGGAAAGGAGTACAGTTGGAGCCCGGGTTCACACAACAGACCTGGGGAGTCTGCTGACAGCAGGGCCGGTTCTCGCCATCTTGGCCTCTCGCCTCCACTCTGTCTGCTGGCCTCGTTGTCCCTGGGTGCTTGGTGTGGTGGGGACTGTGACAGCGCAAGTCCTGGAGGCTCATGCGTTTCCCCCAAATCCCAGGAAAGGGTGCAGGCTGGCTCCGCCTGGGTCACATGTCCTCCTGCGGCCAGTCATGGTGACTGCGCAAAGCGGGGTCCTGGGCTGGCAGGGTGGCTGGTTGTGGTTGGAAGCCAGATCCTTGTGGAAGGTAGGGGGCTGACCGCAGAAGGGTAGAGGGGAGGGCTGGGGCCACCTGGATGCCAGATGCCAGCCACACCAGCCACTCAGCCTTCCTCGCGTCCCTTCCTTGGTCTTGGCCTCTCCCACACACAGCACCGCCCTCTTCCCTGCAGATCCAGGAGTGGGAGGCCCGGCTCTCTGCCTGTGGCAAGGATCCCAGGGCCCCAGGAGTCATACTGGACCAGAAGGCCAAGACCCGGAAAAGGATCAAGATCGTGGAAAACCAGTTGGACAGGGTGAGAGTCGGCCTGTGGCTCTTTCCAGGCCTGACCTCTGGGGTTGGGGAAAGAATGAGCATGGGGTCAAGTTCTGAAAATGGGGGGCAGGGGCCTGGATTCGGGAAGGCCTGGATGCTGGGCTCCCTGAGAGGGTCAAGAGACAGGATCCTGGAAGGATGGAGGGTCCCCGGGGAAAGGAGACTGAGTGGGGCTCTTAACGTGGGGCTGGCCAATGCTCTCAGGACCCCCGCATGGGAAGCGGCCTCCCTACCTGAGTGTGGAGGAGGATGGCAGGCCAGGCCTCAGACAGACTCCGACATCCTGTCCCACCCACAGGTCACCTGTCGCTTTGACATCCAGCTGGTTCGGAACGCGGCCCTGCGGGAGGAGCTGGATCTGCTGCTGGTCCAGAGGAACCACTATCTGAACATAGACCGGAAGCTGCAGAAGGTCAGTGGCCCCGGACCCAGGACCCTGACCCACTGGATCGCCTGCTTTTTCTTAGTACTGAGGCCTCAGGTCCGACAAGGACAAAGCCATCAGCTTGCTGTCGTTCAGAGAGAATGAATGGAGACCCGGCAAGTGTTCCCGGACGCCTCTAAACGAGAAAGCGGAGATGTCATTTTGATTATTATCACCCAGGGCAACCGCTGAGCAAGCCCAACCATTTACATCCCCTGGGTTCTCCATAACCTTTGAAGTCCTTTAAAGAACCGCCCCCCTCTCCCTCCACCCTCCTTTCCCTGCAAGAATAGGACAAAGAACTGCATCTCTTTCACCAAGACCCATCATTTGCCGCTTTTACTCTGGATAATTATTATCTCTCCTGAAAATAGCTGATTTTTATATTGGCTGAACTATCTGAGGGCACACAGCAGACACCTTGTCTCTAAGTTCAGTGTGTATTTCCTAAAAACAGACCATTTCCTCCCCTTCCCCACCCTTTTATCCTCACCCAGGGATGGTTTTTATTGATTTCTTTCTTTCTTTCTTTCTTTCTTTCTTTCTTTCTTTCTTTCTTTTTTATAGAGAGGAAGGGAGAGAGATAGAGAGTTAGAAACATTGATGAGAGAGACATGTCAATCAGCTGCTTCCTGCACATCCCCCACTGGGGATGTGCCCACAACCAAGGTACATGCCCTTGACTGGAATCAAACCTGGGACCTTTCAGTCTGCAGGCTGACACTCTATCCACTGAGTCAAACCGGTTTCAGCTGTTTTTTTTTTTTTAATTTTATTGATTTTGACAGAGAGAGGAAGGGAGAGAGAGAAAAACATCAATCAGTTGCCTCCCGTATGCACTCCAACCAGGGATCGAAGCTGAAACCTTTTGATGTATGGGATGATGCTCTAACCAACCGAGCCACCAGCTGGGGCTTTTTTGTCTTTTATGTGGTTACTAGAGGCCCAATGCACAGAATCATGCACTAGTGGGGTCCCTCGGCCTGGCCTGTGCCTTTTTGAAATCTGGGGCCGCTCAGAGAATGTTGGATAGCCTGATGCCCACAAGTCTGATCCAGACAGGAGGGAGCCTGATCCTGTGCGTTGAGCATCTGCCCCCTGGTGGTCAGTGCATGTCATAACAACTGGTTGTTTGGTTGATCAGTCACTTAGGCTTATAAGTATAGAGATGCTCTTTGTTTGAAAGACAGGTTCATTTGCTACAGTTGAGTCCAGTTTTAGGTTGTCTCTCACCCCTATCATTGCTGGTTTAATTTTCTCTATGAATATGTAAAGTAGTTACAGGGTTCCCAAATCAAAATTATTCCAACAGCCATCCCAGGCCCAAACCATCTCCTCCACTGCTCTTCCACGTCGTCCCCACCCACACCCTGTGGTTTCTGGCTATCCGTCCTGGGTTTCTTTTTGCAAAAGTAAATGTGTGTGTACGTGTATATGTATATAATGTATATGTATGCAGTAGGTATATGGTTATGTATGTATGTGTGTATGTTTGTGCATTGTTATTATTATTTAAAGAATAATTTATTGATTTTGAGAGAGAGAGGGAGAGAGAGAGAAACATGGATATGAGAGCGCAACATCAATGGGCTGCTTCCTGCACGCACTCCACCAGGGATGGAGCCCACAACCCTGGGCATGTGCCCTGAGCGGGAATCCAACCTGCCACCTTTAGGTGCGTGGGACGACACCCAACCAATGAGCCACACCGGCCAGGGCTCTCTGTGTCTTATTAATACACACATGATTTACTGTGTACACGCATGTGTGTGTATGTACTAGTATGTATGTGTGTGCATATCGCACATGCATGAGTACATAGACACATTGTACATGTGTAAAAATACATCGTTGCCTCCCTTCTTTCTCCGGAAAGAGCCCTTTTGACTATAAACTGCAAAGACATTTCTGTGGAGGCAGAACACGGATGAGTATGGTCACAGGATGACATTGACACACACAGCGGCCTGAGCCGGAGCAGGGAGGTCGGAGGTCAGTGCGCGGGCCTCCGCGGGCGCGGCATCAGCCTCAGCGCGGCAGCCGCCCCTTAGGAAGCTCCGCTGCCCGGGAAACGCGGGCCCGGGACAGTCCCATCCGCTTGTTCCCCGCAGGAGATGCAGTTCCAGCGGCACACGCTCAGCGCGCTCATCTCCTCCTCCATCTCCGCCTACTCCGTCAGGTAGGGCCGCAGGGTCCGGGCTGGGGCGGCGCTCCGCCCACCGCTTTCTTCTGGGTGGAGCGGGGCGGTCAGAACCCGAGAAATGGACCCTCCGAACCTACCTCGTGTTTCATTCGGCGGCCCTTTCCCTGCGCGGCCCTGCCGGCAGCCTCGGGCGAGGTCCGCTCCTGGGGTGTGAGCTCACTTCTTGGCCCGGTCTGCTCCGGGCTCCGGGCTCCGGGCTCCGGGCTCCGGGCTCCGGGCTCCGGGCTCCGGGCTCCGTGCTCCGTGCTCCGGGCTCCATGCTCCGGGCTCCGGGCTCCGTGCTCCGTGCTCCGGGCTCCGGGCTCCGGGCTCCGTGCTCCGTGCTCCGGGCGCCGGTCTCTGGGCTCCGGGCTCCGGGCTCCGGGGGACCCGGAGACGGACGGAGGCTGCGCGTAGCACTCACTGCTCGGCGCGGGCGCAGGCCTGTCGGCTGACGGGCACACGGCCCCTCCGGGGTGACCCGGCGGGTGCGGCCTGGAGGCCCGGCGCTCTGCTCCCTGGCTTCGGTGTCTGTTTCCCGGCCGCTGGCTCCTGGGCTCCCCGCTCCCCTCTCCCCGGGACCCTGCTCCTTCCGAGCCCCGCCCTCGCCGGGCTGCCTCCCGCGCGCCCCCTACTGGGCATGGAGCCTGCAACCCTGAGCTCTTTGGCTAATGGCTTCGCGCCCCCACCCCTTCCCTCTGAGATTCGTACGTCTGTGGCATGCTTCCATGTCTCTGGATCTATTTTGTCAGTTTATTTTGTTCATTAGATTCCACAGATGAGTGAGATCATGTGATATTTGTCTTTCTCTGACAGGCTTATTTTACTAAGTATAATGTCCTCCATGACCCTCCAAGCTGTCTCAAAGGGCGAGAGCTCCTTCTTTTTTAACTGCTGCATAGTATTCCGTCATGTTAGGCGAACGTGATAACCACTACACCACGGAAGCCGTCGTGTGATGTACCGCAGATTTGTTTCTATCCACTCCTCTCCTGATGGGCACTTGGGCTGCTTCCAGATCTTAGCTACTGTAAATAGCGCTGCTTTGAGCACAGGGGTGCATACATTCTTTTTGATTGGTGTTTCGGATTCTTAGGATATATTCCTAGAAGCGGGATCACTGGGTCAAGTGGCAGTTCCACATTTAATTTTTTTAAAATATTTTTTTATTGCCGAAACCGGTTTGGCTCAGTGGATAGAGCGTCAGCCTGCGAACTGAAGGGTCCCAGGTTCGATTCCGGTCAAGGGCATGTACCTTGGTTGTGGGCACGTCCCCAGTAGGAGACGTGCAAGAGGCAGCTGATGGATGTCTCTCTCTCATTGATGTTTCTAACTCTCTATCCCTCTCCCTTTCTCTCTGTAAAAAAAATCAATAAAAAATATATTTAAAAATATATATATATTTTATTGATTTCAGAAAGGAAGGGGAAGAGAGAGAAAGAGAAACACCAGTGATGAGAGAGAACCACTGGGGACCGAGCCCATAACCTGGGTGTGTGCCCCCAACCAGAATAGAACCCAGGACCCTTCAGTCCCCAGGCCGAGGCTCTACCCACTGAGCCAAACTGGCCAGGGTCATTATTTATTTATTTATTTTAAGTTTTTGAGGAAACGCCATACTGTTCTCCACAGTGGCCGCACCAGTCTGCATTCCCACCAGCAGTGCACGAGGGTTCCCTTTTCTCCATACCCTCGCCAGCACTTGCATTTGCAGATGTGCTGATGGTCGCCATTCTGACAGGGATGAGGTGGCATCTCCTCGCCATTTCCAGTGGCATCTCTGCTGATCCGTGACCTGGAGCATCCTTTCAGGTGCCTCCTGGCCATTTTCCATCCTCTGTGAGGAAATGTCTATTTCGGTCTTTTGCCCATTTTTTAACTGGAGCTGTTTGTCTTCCTTTTGTCACCTTGTATCATTCCTTTATCTAGTTTGGAAGTTAACCCCTTATTGGATATGCCCTTGGCAAATATGTGGAACATGATCCGTGCTTCTCTCTACATGCTTCTCCTTCCAGCGTCTGGCCCCATTCTTAGCATTTCCCAATGAACTTCCCGAGGGGGAGAGTGTGATTGGCCGGCTCATCTTTCTCGTGGGCCCACAGGTGATACCTGCTGGCCTGTCTGTGCACGGCCAGGACCCAGGCTCCATCCCTTCTGATGGCCCCAGGCAGCCCTGCTGGGTCCAGTTTCAGCTAGAAGGCGGGCGGGTGTCATCTCTGACACTTCCTGTCAGACAGGCGGTGGGTCCAGTCTTCCTTACCGGGCAGCCTGGGCCAGTCACTTCCCCTCTCTGAGCCTCCACTGTGACAGGGCAGTCAGGATGGTGTCCAGCTCCCCCCGCAAGGCCTGGATCTCAGGTGGGCGGGGTTCCTCTCCCCTGCCCCTCGGTTGGCATGGAGCCCAAGGCACAGAAAGAGCTGAGAGTCATGATCCCGAGGTGCTGCCACCAGAGGCAAGAGGGGTCACCGGGCTGGGGGTGCCCGGGAGCCTTCCCGAGGAGGGGTGAACCCAGTAAGCCTTCAAGGACTTTGAACAGAGCATGAAGCTGGTGCTCTGGGTAAAGGCAACCAAAGTTGGCAAAGGTGTGGAGATGGGAACTGAATGGCCCATGAGCAGGGACCTGAGCGGACTGGCCTGCTGGTCTCCCCACCTACGCCTCTGACTTTGACCCTGTGACCTGTGAAGTATGACCAGGCACTCTGCATGCACAGATGGCTGTGCTACATTTAAAAGTCTAGCAGCTAAGTCCCGGCTGGGGAGCTCAGTTGGTTAGAGCATCGTCCCGGTACACCAAGGTTGTGGGTTTGACCTCTGGTCAGGGCACATACAAGAAGCAACCAATGGATGCATAAACAAGTGGAACAACAAATCAATGTTTCTCTCTCTCACATAAATAAATAAGTTTTTATTTTATTTTTAAATGTATTTTTATTGATTTCAGAAAGGCAGGGAGAAGGAGAGAGAGAGAAACATCAGTGATGAGAGAGCATCATGGATTGCCTGCCTCCTGCATGCCTCCTATTGGGGATGGAGCCCTCAACCAGGGTATGTGCCTTTGACCAGAATCAAACCCAGGATCCTTCAGTCCGCAGGCTGATGCTCTATCCACTGAGCCAAACGAGCCAGGGCTAAATAAATAGAAATTTAAAAAGCAGCTTAGAAGCTACATTTTTAGATGTGTAGCCAGGGGAGGCTCAGTGAGTGAGCCTTCTAGGGTCCCCAGTGCACAAGTTACTTCCTACATTAAGTCCCTTTTATTTCCAACCACACGCCCCCTCCCCGCTATCACACTCCAGCACGCTGACCTCATCACCTGTCCGTCCCCCTCGTGGTCTGAGTGGACTGCGTTTAGCAACAGGTTTGGCAAATTAATAGCCGCTCTGCGGACTGAGGCAGATGCGCCCCACCCCACTCCCTACCAGCCTCAGAGCGTAAGTGGCTCCCCGAGCATTGCCGGTTCCATTTTACTGTTTCCATGATCAGCTTGTGGGCAAGGCCATCAGCACTTTACCAGGCCTAGCACCCCCCAGGCCCTGACTCCTGACCCACCTCGAGAACCTAGAATGTTTTCTGTCTTTTGTGAGCTCAGAGTAACAGCAAACTGAATCTAACCCATCCCTGCGACTCCTGGTTGACCCCGCCCCTCTCTGGAAAACCCAGGTTGACCCTGCCCCATCCACCCCCAACCCCACAAGGCACCCACCCACGCCTCCCTGGGACCCCAAGTTGTTCTAATCCGACTCCAATCTCCTGACCCGACTGACCTGTCCAGGGCGGAGGCGAAGACCAAGATGAGCATGCTGCGGGAGCGGGCCGACAAGGAGGGGGCCCAGAATGAGACGGAGGTGCAGACCTTGCAGCGGCAGATAGCGCACCTGGACCAGCTGCACCGCTTCCTCCGGCTCAAGAACCACGACCGGCAGCCGGACCCCGTCGTCCTGGAGAAGCGCGAGAAACGCGGTGAGGCCGGCCGCTCCCTCTGCGCCCCACCGGCGGCTCTCACGGCGCACGGCCGGGGCCTGCCTGCAGGGGGCGCCGGGAAGCGCAGCGGTCTGGCTGCCCCGCCCTCGTAGCGGGAGCGGGGGACGCGGGGCCAGGGCCTGGGCTCATCTTCAAGGGGCCCTGGGGCTAGTGGCCGCCCGGGACCCCCACCTTTACTGCCTCTGTGCCCCCAGCCCGGGAGGTGGCCGAGGGCCTGCGGAAGACCTCGCAGGAGCAGCTGGTGTTGCGGTACGAGGACACCCTGAATAAACTGGCCCAGCTGACGGGCGAGAGTGACCCCGATCTGCTGGTGAAGAAGTACCTGGAGAGTGAGTGCCTGCGCCGCCGGGAGGGGGCGAGGCTCGGCCAGGGCCGCCCGGGTCACCGCGGGCCTGGGGCCCCTCCGCACACACGCCTCCTGCCGCGGCCGCCTCTGCGCCCTCCCCCGTCTCTCTCTCCTCTTGCTTCGGCCTATCTCCCTCTCCTCCGCATCTCTGTCCCTCCAGTGTCCGTATCGTTGTCTTTTTTGTTTTAAGTATTTTTTATTGAGTTCAGAGAGGAAGGGAGAGGGGTGGAGAGAGAGAAACATCGATGAGGAGCGAGAACCATTGACCCGCTGGCTCCTGCGCGCCTCGTGCTGGGGAGGAGCCCGCCACCCGGGCCTGTGCCCTGACCCGGATGGAACTCGAGGCCCCTCCATCCACTGAGCCAAACCAGCGAGGGCTGTATGGAGGCGTCTGTTCGTTTGTGTGGGGTTTCTCTGGACTTGCCTGTCTCTTACCTCCCCCATGCCCCTCTCCTCCTCTCCTCCCTGCCCCTGGGCCGCGGAATCGCTCTCCAAATCCCCCTTCTCCCTTGTCCCTGCTGCCATCGTCTGCCTCACTTCTACACATCCGTGTCTCTTTGGGTCTCTCTCTCTCTCTCTCTCTCTCTCTCTCTCTCTCTCTCTCTCTCTGACTTTGTTTGCTTCTCTGTGTCCCTGTCTCTGTTTCTCTCCGTCTTGCCTCCGTGCGTCTTTCTCAGCTCCTCTCTCTCTGTCCTTTGCGCGCTGCTCTCCGCTTGTTTCTGTATCTTCCGCGCGTCTCTGACTCTGTCTCCTGGACCCGCCTTCCCCGCTCAGTGGAGGAGCGCAACTTCGCCGAGTTCAACTTCATCAACGAGCAGAACTCGGAGCTAGAGCGTCTTCGGGAGGAGATCCGGGGGGTGAGTAACACCCGCTCGCCCAGGAGTCCTTGCCCCTGGCCTTGGCACCTACCCCGCCTCCGCGGGCAGACCCTCTGCCGGGCCCAGCTTCGCCCTCGCCTTGCAGATGCGGGTGGCCATGAAGAGTGCACGCACTGGCGTCGCCTCCCGCCTGTCGCTGAAAGAGGAGCAGCAGGCTTCGGTGCTGCAGCACATAGGAGAGGTGCGCTCTGAGGCCGACAGCCTCGAGGCCCGCGCCCAGAAACTGAGGGAGCAGGTGGAGAAGTTCAAGGCAGGTGAGCACCGGCCCCACCTCTTCATCTGGGCGGATGCCATGAGCACGTGGAGGGGCCAGGCCTCTGCTGGCCATTGGGAGATTTCCAGGAGTTACTCTGTGTACTCACTCATTCACTGCATACGTGTCATCCACCATATTGGTACATCCA
>JAAGEH010000058.1:3927902-3948480 GCA_011751065.1 Lasiurus cinereus
GGGGGGGGCATGCGTGGAGGGTTGTGAGCAGGTGAGGAGGTGGGCAGGAGGTTAGGGGAGGAGAGTGGGGAGGAGGGGCACAGGCACGAGATTGAAGGGCGGCGGGGATAAGGGACAGGTACGCTGGGGCTGGCCTGGTGAGAGTGAGGGCCCTCCCTGAGCCGGGAGCCGGGGGAAGGAGTGTGGCTGGAGGACCCTGAGCTCAGTGTGGGCTGAGGTGCTCAGGCAGGGACCCCAGGAGGGAAACTGTCTGCATGAGCCTGGAGCTCAGGGCGAGAAGGCACAGGGAGGGCTGGTGGAGATGCCCTATGGCTGGGTGCAGGCTTTTTAAAAATCCTCACCTGAGGATTTTAGGGGTTTTGTTGTTGTTGTTTTTAAATTGGTTATTAGAGAGAGACAGGAGCTGGGCGGAGCCGGACATGGACCCCCGGGCACGGCCTGATCAGGGATCAAACAACAACCTTTTAAAAAATATGATCTCAGAGGGTGAAGGGGAGTGGGAGAGAGAGATAGAAACATGAATGATGAGGAAGAATCATTGATCGGCTGCCTCCTGCACGCCCCACACTGGGAATCAAGCCTGCAACCCGGGCCTGTGCCCTGACTAGGAATCAAACCATAACCTGCTGGTTCATAGGTCAATGCCCAACCTTGCCAGCCAGCCGGGCTCAAACTTGCAACCTGGTGGTTTGTGGGGCAGTGCTCTAACCAGGAGCCACCCGGCCAGGGCTGGTGCAGACTTTTGCTGTGGCTGCGGTGCCTTCATTAACAACAGCGGTTATTAACAGAGCAGGGCAGGCCACGCACTGCCAGTCCTTGGAGTGGGTCATGACAGTGGCTTGCCCACAGGGTCTCGGGCACCTGGGTATGAAAACAAAGCCTGCACCTGCTCGGGAGAGGCCCTGAGCTGCGAACGATGGGGGTTGGGCTGGCTACTAGCTGTTGTGGGGGTCTCTTGGGGAAGGTGCCTTCAGCCTGTCCCTGCCTCCCTCACTGTCCACCTTCTGTGGTCCCCAGCCCTGTGCCAAGTGGACAGTGGTGCCCTCCCACTGCCTGGCGTCTGCCCTTGAGGACATCTTCGAGCCTTGCTCGCCGTCCCCACTGAACAGGGCAGTGGGGATGTGGGGGAAGGAAAGGGGGCTGGCCCCAGTGGGCACTGGATTTGACAGCCTGTCCCCCCACCCCCTCCACCCCTCGCCAGGCATCCAGCAGCTCTTCACCAAGGCCCGCTGCGACAACACCATCATCAATGACCTCCTGGGGGTCAAGACCTACATGCGAGACCGGGACATCAGCCTCTTCCTGGGCCTCATCGAGAAGCGGGTGGTGGAGCTGCTGACCGTGCAGGCCTACCTGGACGCCCAGGTGGGAGGCAGGGCTGTGGCGGGTGGGGAGCCCGAGCCCGGGAGGCCAGGGCACCGGGTGGGCCTGGGCTGACTATCGGCTCCTCCCTCCAGAGCTACACCTCGTCTAGTTTGGCGGTCGCAGCCCTCACGGTGCTGGGCCAGAGCCCCGAGGATCTCCCCAAGAAGATGGCCCCGCCCCAGCTCCCTGACAACCTGTGAGCACAGGGCAGGAGGGGGAGGGGCAAAGGGCATGCAGCGGCCTGGGGGCTCTTTGGGACCAGAGGAAGGCTTCGGCTCTGGGGAGTAGTCAATGGAGTAGGCACTTTGGGGACCCCAGGAGAGAAGGCCCTCCCGCCAGCAGAGCGCAGCTACCGGTGAGCCGTCAGCCCAGGGTGGGTGCAGAATGCAGTCCCTTCCTGCCGTTCCCCTTCTTTAGGGAAGAACCCCCAGGCTTTGAGGCCAAAGAAGACTATCCTCTGAGCAAGGAGGAGCTGCTGAGCTACGTGATGAAGTCGGTGAGAACTGAGAACTGACAACGGGCAGCCTGGGTAGGGGCAGGGCTCGGCCCTCTTGGGGCCTCACTTTCCGCCCCGTCCCCACTCCTCCCCCCCGCAGATGGAGGCCCGGGAGCTGGCTCGGGAGCAGCACCTGAAGGAGCTGATGGAGATGGCAAAGAAGATGGACAGCAGCCCGCCCCTCACCCTCACGGCCACCCAAAGGGCCAGCTCAGGCACACCCCTGGCCATCTCGGCGTCCCCGAGCCTCGGCCCCGGGTCGGTCTTGAGCCACAGGACGAATGGCATTCTGGTATCCAGCCGAGCCACCAGCTCCAATGTGGGCCACGTCACCTTTGGTGACCCCAGTGCCCTCGGCTCCGCCAGCATCAGCCAGGTCTCAGCGGGAGGCCGTGTCGCCTTCAGACCCATCAGCTCCAGCAGCTACCTGGGGTCCACCGGGTACCTGGAGTCCAGTGGAGGCCCCGAAAGCTTGGTCGACCTGCCGAGCAAGGGCACCGAGTCCGAATCGAGCCCTGGCCCTGCCTCTGCCTCCAGCGTTGGCCCAGGCTCCATGGAGAGCAAAGAGTCCTGAAGCAACAGCTGGGCACCTGAGCCCCTCCCTGCTCTCTGCAGGCCGACTGGAGTGTTGCTGCCTCCCCCGCCACATTGTCCCTGTGACTCCCTCTTTCTCTCCCAGCAACAGCCTCTGCCCGCACAGCTGTCCCCATTCCCTCTTCCTGCGTCCCTCTGCCCATTGCCAGCGGCTCTTCCTCACCTCCTCTCTGTCTCCTGGTGGTTCCTCTCTGTTCCCCGCCCTGCTTTCCCTTTCTGACTCCCAGTCTCCTGTGCTCAATGGTTTCCCATTCACCCTTCCACTCCGTCTCCCCATCTCTGCCAACTTCTCAGGTTCTCCTCCCACCTCCTGTTTCTGCTTCCCCATTTCTAGTTCCTTCTCCTCATCTCCATCTGCAGGCTCTCCTGGCCCAGGTCCCTGTCTCAGTAGCTCCTCATTCCTCGCCCTTCCCGTGAGCCCCCAGTGCCAACCCTGAGGAAAGAATCGGGGCAGAATGTTCTGGAAATAAAGGGCGGAGCCCAACTTTACCTCAGCCTGGTCACAAGTGTCTGTGCGGAGAGGAATCTAGGGACACGGCTGTTTCTTGAGCTCCAGCCCAGGGGAAACTTATGGTCCTATTCATTCATTCATTCACTCACTCATTATGTTGAGGCCTCTACCTTTCAGGCTCTCCTGAGAACTGGGCACTGTATCAGTCAGGATAGATTGTAATGCTGCAGTAACAAACAACCCCAGGATCTCAGTGGCTTAATGCAACAAAGGTTTATTACTGGCCAGTGTTGGTGGCCTATTGGGGCTCAGCTCAGGGCTCTGCTCCACCCATCCCGGAGTCCCCAGCAGATGGAACAGCACCTGTCTGGAGGGTTGCCAGTCGCTGTTGCTGGGAAAGAGAAAATGGCAAAGCTGCCATGACTTCTCACTCTCCAGCTTGGATACGACACGTATCACTTCCGCGCACATGTATTGACCCCGGCAGGTCATGTGACCACACAGCTCCAAGGGTGGCGGGAAGTGCAGCCTGGAAGGAGAGGAAAATGGATGTTGTGGAGGCCCTGTGCCTGCCCTCGGTCACAGATGAAGTAGACGGTGTCCCTTGCCTGCTGTGGGGCAGGTTTGGGAGTGAGGATTCCCATGCCACAGATGACGCTTTCCTGCCATTTTCAGGTGCCCTGTCACACACTTTTAAAAAATAGTTTTGATTTCTAGAGAGAGAGGGGGAGAGAGAAACATTGATGTGGTAGAGAAACATCAATTGGTTGCTTCCTGCACCCCTCTCCCCCACTGGGATGTGCTCTGGCTGGGAACCGAACTGGTAGCCTTTGGGCACACCAGAGGACAACCAGCCAACAGCCACACTGGCCAGGACACCCGGTGGACGTGGGATGCAACCGAATCAGGACAGGGAATCCAACCCCCTGTTCCCCAGTCCAGGAAGGTAATACTCTGGGTAATACCCCTTCCCCGCAAATGGGTTGATAACAGCCCTACCTCGGAGGACTTTTTTTGAAGATGAGAAGAATCGGTATGTGTACAGCCTGAGCGTGGCATACGGTAAATGCTAACACGTCTGTGATTCTGAATATGACGACAATACATTGAAAATTCGTGTTTCCTCACTGGTCAGACAACCGGGTTGCTCTCCCTTCACCTGACCCTCGGCCAGCGAGGCTTGCCCCGGGGTCTGCCAGTAAATGCGTGACAACCGGCTCTTCGGGGAAACAGTCCTGGCTTGTAGTGCGGCCCCGTCTCTGTGGCGTAACGATAG
Organism: Lasiurus cinereus; assembly: GCA_011751065.1. NCBI lineage: Eukaryota > Metazoa > Chordata > Mammalia > Chiroptera > Vespertilionidae > Lasiurus > Lasiurus cinereus. The sequence continues at coordinate 3,932,085 of JAAGEH010000058.1, forward strand.
CTATCTCCCCTTCATTTTGTTCCACACGAAGACTTGCGTTTTCAAACCGGAGCTCTGGAACACCATTCTATACAATAAAAGCTAATATGCTAAGTGCCCACCTGTTCATGTGACCATTTGGCCAGTCGCTATGACGTGCACTGACCCAAGGGGCAGAGGCTCCGACCAGTAGGTTGGCTGGCTGCTGGGGTCTGGCCGGTCAGGGACTGAACGAGATGGGCTGGACATGCCCTGGAGCCAACATCTCACGGTCCCTCCCCGGCCTCTAAAATATTTCTTCTAATTTCCTTTCACTGTGCACGTATCCGTGCACCGGGCCCCTATTTAACTTATATATACAGTGTAAGAAAACACCTGACCCATGCAATGCAATCTTATTGGCAAAAATGGAGAAAAGGCTGAATTAAATTATACTCAATAGCAGTAAAACCTGGAGAATTTTGTGATTTCCCCAGGAAGGAGACACACTGGCACTGTGACACACAAGCTGTGTGGCCTTGGATGAGTGTCTTCACCTCTCTGAGCTCAGTTCTTTCGGAAATCAGAGCTGGCAGTGAATCCTGAGAAATATCACTGGGGCCGTGGTCTGGGCTCCAACCCCTTTTCCATCATCATTTGTGAGCAGGGATGATCTAAGAGAGTGGAAACACTCTCTTGCCTTCTCAGTGGAGACTCAGAAATCTAGCCAGCATTTAAAAATAGAAATAGGATAAAAAAGCATGATGCAGGACGGGGTGGTATTTCACGAAACTATGTTGTTGATGTGAAATGATTTCTGGATGTTCCTCAGGAAAGTTTGGAAGCCACTGGCCGACGGCTCCCAGCTTCGTGCGCTGATTTCCAGATAACTGACCCTTCACCTGGGGAGTAACTCCCTTTGTCCTAGAGCAGTGGTTCTCAACCTTCCTAATGCCGTGACCCTTTAAGACAGCTCCTCATTTGGTGGTGACCCCCAACCATAAAATGATTTCCGTTGCTACTTCATAACTGTAATTTTGCTACTGTCATGAACTGTAATGTAAATATCTGATATGCAGGATGTATTTTCATTGTTACAAATTGAACGTAATTAAAGCATAGTGGTTAATCAAAAAAACAATATGCAATTATATATTGTGAAATATTTATTTCTAATTACAAATAAATGAAATTTTGTCTTGAATCGTGGTGTAGCATGGGTAACAGTCTTCATATAACAACAGTAAACTACATTGCTACACTTTGCTACACCGAGGAGCGGTGTGTTGGCTCCTAAGACCATGGGAAATAGGTATTTTCCTATAGTCTTAAGCAACCACTGTGAAAGGGGTCGTGACCCACAGGTTGAGAACCGCTGTCCTAAAGCAAACATTTCGGGTTGCGGCCGAGTTGGCCTACAGTAATCCGCCGCCAGGTGGTGCCCATGTCCCGTCATGAGTGGGTTCTGCTCTGTCTTCAGACTCTCAAGATGGGCATTTTCCTGAAAATTCCTTATAAATGGAATCATACAATCCTCGTTTTGTGCAAAATACTCTTGTATGGATCATATGTGGACCGTACAATCCAGCGATTCCACTTCGACAGATTCCATCAGGAGACCCACTCAACGCAAAGGCAGTGTCTGCGGTATCTATTGAGCTACACAAGGCTCTCTCTCTCACATGAACTTAACTAAGATAACCCACAGGGCAGCAAAAAAGAACAAGTAACCTGCAGGCTCTCTGGGTTCGTCTTTCTTTCTCTGGATGAAGCAAGATACAGAAATATCAGCCAGAACAGAAAATACAATGTTCGGGGATTTAAGCACAGATGGTGAATACAAAGATGAGCAAGGGACCCAATAATCTAAAATGTAAGACAGTGGCTTCCTCTTGGGGGTCAGGGATCAACACCTGTAAGCACCAGAAAGAACTGCCTGGCATTTCATGATAAATGTGTGTAGAGCCGGAACCAGTTTGGCTCAGTGAACAGAGCATTGGCCTGTGGACTGAAAGGTCCCAGGTTAGATTCCGGTCAAGGGCATGTACCTTGGTTGCGAGCACATCTCCAGTAGGGAGCGTGCAGGACGCAGCTGATTGATGTCTCTCTCATCGATGTTTCTAACTCTATCCTCTTCCCTCCTCTCTGTAAAAAATCAATAAAATATATTTTTTAAAAAAATGTGTAGAGCCGAGACCAGTTTGGCTCAGTGGATGGAGCGTCGGCTTGCGGACTGAAAGGTCCCAGGTTTGATTCCGATTGGGGGCACGTACCTTGCTTGTGGGCACATCTCCACTGTGGGGCGTGCAGGAGGCAGCTGATCGATGTCTCTCTCTCATCGATGTTTCTGACTTTCTGTCTCTCTCCCTCTCTGTAAAAAAATCAATAAAATATATTTTTTAAAAAATGTGTAGACATGGATTGTGGGGGTGTGGCCATCACCTTATTGACTTTTAACTGTGTACATTTTCATACACTTTTGGTAGTCACATTTCCCAATCTTTATTATTATTATCATTAAAAGAAGTGAACTATATAGTGTTTTTCAATGTCTACTGACTTTAGAGGGAGAAAGGGAGAGAGGGACAGAGTGAAACGTCCGTTTGTCGTTCCCCTGATTCACGCGTTCATTGGTTGATTTTTGTATGTGCCCTGACTGAGGATCGGACCTAAACCTTGGTGCTTCCGGCCAATGCCCTAACCAACTGAGCTACCCGACCAGGGGTCATTTCTCAATCTTTAAAAAATTGAGAGAACAACAAAGGAAACCATCACCAAAATGAAAAGACTGAACCCTGTCTCCCCACAACACTGAATGGAAAAACAGCAACCCACTGAATGGGAGAACATATTCACCAATGATACATCTGAAAAGGGGTTAATATCCAAAACTTATAAAGAACTTATATATAACAACACCAACACACACACATCCAATTAAAAATGGGAAAGAATGTGAATAGACACCTCTCCAAAGAGGACATACAGATGGCCAATAGACATGTGAAAAGATGTTCAGCATCACTAATCATCAGATAAATGCAAATTCAAACCACAATGAGATATCAGAATGGCAATCATCAATAAATCCACACACAAGTGCGGGCGAGGATGTGGAGAAAAGGGACCCCTCATGCACTGTTGATGGGAAAGCAGATTGGTGCAGCCACTGCGGAAAACAGTATGTAGTTTTCTCAAAAAATTAAAAATGGAACTGCTTTAGGACTCAGTGAATCCACTTGTGGGAATATATCCAAAGAAACAAAAGAATGCATGCACCCCTATCCATTGCAGCATTATCTGCAATAGCCAAGATCTGCCAGCAGCCCAAGTGCTCTTCAGTAGGTGAGTGGATAAAAAACCTGTGGCACATTCACTCAGTGGAATACTATGCAGCTGTAAAAAAAGAAAGAAGGAAATCTTACTTTCTATGACAGCTTATAGGAACTTGGAGATGATTATGTTAAACGAAATAAGCCAGTCAGAGAAAGACAAATACTGTGTGATCTCACTTTAATGTGGAAGCTGATGAACAAAATAAACAAGCAAACAAAAATAGGGCCAGAGGCATGGATACATGGACAGACAGATCTCCAGAGGGAATGGAGGGGGCGGGGCATGGAAGAGATTAGTTAAAGAACATTTGTGCATATGGGCATAGCCCATGATACAGACAACAATGTGGTGAAGGCTGGGGGAGGGGCAGCAGGGGAGGACAGGGCCTGGGTAGCAAAGGGGAGAAAATGGGAGACATCTGTAAGAGTGTAAACAATTGCTCATTGAACGCGGGGACATCATCTCTGTTCTGTCTGTGCCAGCTGAACGCGCACGCCAGCAACCATGTCTAAGGGACCTGCAGTTGGCATTGATCTTGGCACTACCTACTCATGTGTGGGTGTATTCCAGCATGGAAAAGTGGAAATAATTGCCAACGATCAGGGAAACCGAACCACCCCAAGTTATGTTACCTTTACTGACACTGAGCGATTGATCGGTGATGCTGCAAAGAATCAAGTAGCAATGAATCCTACCAACACGGTCTTTGATGCCAAGCGCTTGATTGGACATAGATTTGATGATGCTGTTGTCCAGTCTGACATGAAACATTGGCCTTTCATGGTGGTGAATGATGCTGGCAGGCCTAAGGTCCAAGTAGAATACAAGGGAGAGACAAAAAGCTTTTATCCAGAAGAGGTGTCATCCATGGTTTTGACAAAGATGAAGGAAATCGCAGAAGCCTACCTTGGGAAGACTGTTACGAATGCTGTTGTCACAGTACCTGCTTACTTCAATGACTCTCAGCGTCAGGCCACCAAAGATGCTGCAACTATTGCTGGTCTCAATGTACTTAGAATCATCAATGAGCTAACTGCTGCTGCTATTGCTTACGGTTTAGACAAAAAGGTTGGAGCTGAAAGAAACGTGCTGATCTTTGACTTGGGAGGTGGCACTTTCGATGTGTCAATCCTCACAATTGAAGATGGAATCTTTGAGGTCAAATCTACAGCTGGGGACACCCACTTAGGTGGAGAAGACTTTGACAACCGAATGGTCAACCATTTCATTGCAGAGTTCAAACGCAAGCATAAGAAGGATATCAGTGAGAACAAGAGGGCTGTCCGTCGCCTTCGTACTGCTTGTGAACGTGCTAAACGTACTCTCTCTTCCAGCACCCAGGCCAGTATTGAGATAGATTTGCTCTATGAAGGAATCGACTTCTATGCCTCTATCACACGTGCCCGATTTGAAGAATCGAATGCTGACCTTTTCCGTGGCACCCTGGACCCTGTAGAAAAAGCCCTTCGGGATGCCAAACTTGACAAGTCCCAGATCCATGATATTGTCCTGGTGGGTGGCTCTACACGTATCCCCAAGATCCAGAAACTCCTCCAGGACTTCTTCAATGGAAAAGAGTTGAATAAGAGCATCAATCCTGATGAGGATGTTGCTTATGGTGCAGCTGTCCAGGCAGCCATTCTCTCTGGAGACAAATCTGAAAATGTCCAAGATCTGCTGCTGCTGGATGTCACACCTCTTTCCCTTGGCATTGAGATGGCTGGCGGCGTCATGGCGGTCCTGATCAAGTGCAACACCACCATCCCCACTAAGCAGACGCAGACCTTCACCACCTACTCTGACAACCAGCCAGGCGTGCTTATCCAGGTTTATGAAGGTGAGCGTGCCATGACCAAGGACAACAACTTGCTTGGCAAGTTTGAACTCACAGGCATACCTCCTACACCTCGTGGTGTTCCTCAGATTGAAGTCACTTTTGATATTGATGCCAATGGCATCCTCAATGTCTCTGCTGTGGATAAGAGTACAGGAAAAGAAAACAAGATTACCATCACTAACGACAAGGGTCGCCTGAGCAAGGAAGACATTGAGTGCATGGTTCAAGAAGCTGAGAAGTACAAAGCTGAAGATGAGAAGCAGCGGGACAAGGTGTCTTCCAAGAATTCACTTGAATCCTATGCATTCAACAGGAAAGCCACTGTTGAAGATGAAAAACTTCAAGGCAAAATCAATGATGAGGACAAACAGAAGATTCTTGACAAGTGCAATGAAATTATCAACTGGCTTGATAAGAACCAGACTGCAGAAAAAGAAGAATTTGAACACCAGCAGAAAGAGTTGGAAAAGGTCTGCAACCCCATCATTACCAAGCTGTACCAGAGTGCAGGAGGCATGCCAGGAGGAATGCCTGGAGGCTTCCCTGGTGGTGGAGCTCCTCCATCAGGCAGTGCCTCCCCTGGGCCCACCATTGAAGAGGTTGATTAAACCAGCTTTCTGAGCATAGATCTTTAGCATTGTTCCACAAAATATTGAAGGACCCAAATTTGTAGCAAATTTCATGGCAGTTTTAAAAGTTGAGCTGCTGTATAGTAAATAACTGGGCGTTCTTGATACTTGAATATGGACTGTGCACAGGGAAAGGAAATTAATGCACTTTATAACTATTGTAAAGTGGAAAATGCGATGTCTTAAATAAAACTATTTAAAATTGGCAACAACAACAAAAAAAAGAATGTAAACAATTGAGAAAAAAAAAGATGAAGGTTAAAAGCTTTCCACAGATCTTATCTTCATAGCCTTCTTTCCAGTGTGAAAGTTCCTATTTCTATAAGATACAAGAGTTAATGGAAGACTTTCCCCTGTCTGTTAACTTATTGAGCTCCCTTCCAATATGCCCTCCCCACTCACTCAGAATTTTGAGAAAAGCAAAGCTTTCTCCTCCTCCCTCTCCTTCCGAGGGCCTCTCTTAGCTGTGCTTCTTCAGATGGCTCTTAAGGGATGAATTATTCGTGTAGCCTTGTCCACATTCCATACACTTATAGAGCCTCTCTCCTGTGTGAATCCTTGTATGTATGGTAAGATTTGAGGACTTATGGAAGGCTCTCCCACATTCTTTACATTTATGGGCCTTCTCAGCAATGTGTCTGTATAGATGTTTATTGAGGTGCAGGGAATATCGGAAGGCTTGCCCACATTCCTTACACACATAGGGTTTCTCTCCAGTGTGGATGCTCATGTGTTTCATAAAGAATGAATGATAAGCATAGAATTTCCCACAATCTTGACATTTATAGTTTTTCTCTCCATTCCACGTTCTCCTGTGTGACCCCACATTTGGAACTCGGGCAAAGGTTTTCCCACTTCGATTGTTCTTGTTCTTTGTCGGCGCTGCATAAGATTGCACCTGCAAGGCAGGCATCAAGCTCCTCCAGAAGATGTTTTCACACTCATTGGACTTGTAAACTTGCTCTTTAACGTGAGTCTCATGTGCCCTAAGGACACAGCCTTCCAGGAAGACTTTCCCCAATGGGCCCCATTCATAGACATTTACTCCCAGAAATGTTTTATCAGGTGCACGAAGCACAAGATTGCGATTCCTGACCCATGTGACTGATTGCCATTGTTGGAGTTCTCACACTTGGAGCTGTCCCAGTGCTCTGCCACAGTCCTCTATCACCCTGGTGTTCTCAGAGGTTTTGTGATTACTCCTTAAGACACAGTTTGGATTCAGAATATTTTGGGGGATGTGTTTTCTTGTGGAATCTCCCTGTGAAGGCACAGCTTTGAGCTGGGTACAGGGTTCTCCCTCATTTCACAGACTTGAACCAGACAGCCGTCTTCCTCTGGGGCAACCACCATGTGCCTCCCTTTCTGCCCCCTCCGCCTGTGTGGCTCCTCTGCTTTGTGGCCTTCCGAGTCTCCTCTTGAAGTGGCATTGTTGCTTGTCAAACACACACTGTTGGCTTCACAAAATGTGTTTTTAGCAAGAATGTCCTGCTGAGAGGCTGAGTCTTTGGTTTTCTGTTGAATCACCTCACCTGAAATACAGTGCACAAAAGTTGAGTTCTTTGTTGAAAGTAAAGATGGGCTGAAGAGGATAAAACACTTGTGGGCTTTTCTTTTTAAATAAGCTTTAAAGTTATTATTATTGACTTCAGAGAGAGGAAGAGAGAGGGATAGAGAGATAGAAACATCCATGAGCGAAACATCGATCAGCTGCCTCCTGCACGCCCCCTACTGGGGATTCAGCTCAAAACCCAGATAGGTGCCCTGACTGGGAATTGAAATACGACCTCCCAGTTCATAGGCTGACAATTCTCAACCACTGAGCCACATCAGCCAGGCTAATTGTTGTAGTGTACCCCGAATCTCACAAAGGATGCCTCAAAAAGTCAAATTATGGAGTCATTTATTCAAAAGCCAACGGCTATGAGGGGCAACAGCGCTCCAAATCTCGCAGCCCTGAAGTGCTCGCCACATCTGGCTTATATAGGCAGAATATCACAAAGGTATCTATTACATTTTAGGTTTGGAATGAGGAACCTGGTTCGCACAAAGCAGCTACAGAAGCAAAATTGAGCAAGTTAGTTATCGATAAAGATTAAGAATAGTTTTGGCCCTAACCAGTTTGGTTCAGTGGACTGAAAGGTCCCAGGTTCGATTCTGGTCAAAGGCATGCACCTTGCTTGCGGGCACATCCCCAGTAGGGAGTGTGCAAGAGGCAGTTGATCAATGTTTCTCTCTCATCAATGTTTCTAACTCTCTGTCCCTCTCCCTTCCTCTCTGTAAAAAATCAATAAAATATATTTTAAAAAAGAGAGAAAAGAATAGTTTTGGGTCTAGGGATCAATGAATCAACAGAAACACATTATTGGGAGCCACTGAGGCAATTTAGAATGATTGTGCTGTCCTGGTCTTGGGACCACTGAGTCAACCAGAACACATTATCTGTAGCTACTGAGACAATTTAGGGTAATTGTGCTGTCCTGGTTCCCAGGTACAAAAGAATGTGCTTCAATAACCAGTAAGATCACAATCAATGGGATATCCAAACCACTATCCATGGAGTGAGTATTCAATCAATTGGGATAGCATACATAAGTTCAGAAAATCAAAGTAACTTTTCTATTGTTATAGCAAGCAAATAAGTACAGAAGCCAAAACAGCAGGGTTAAAGTTAAAACTGCAGTTTTTACCTGAGATGATTGCTACTGTACTTCATTATATGCTTTAAAAAAATTTTGATTTTTCTCAGTGGTTAGAGCATTGCCTGTGAACAGAAGGGTCTCAGGTTTGATTCCCAATCAGCAGGCCCCTAGGTTTGCTTTCGGCTGGCTGAGTTTCCCTACTCAGACTGTCTCTGAGTGCATTCCTTTTTTGCAAATAAATTCTCACTGGCTTTTGCTGCAATTTATCTCGTTTGAATTCTTTCCTCAAGAAGACAAGGACTGAGGATGTAGAGCACAGTCTCCAGCCGGAGGCCACCTGCTCACCGCTGACAAGATTTCCAGTTCCACGGGGGAAATCCTGGTCTACCAGCAGCAGCTGTGTCTCCGGACCGTGACAAGCAGGGCCCCATTTCAGCTGCCTCCTGAACACAGGGGGCCCTTTCCTATGGAGGCCAGGTTCTGGATGTTCTCCAGCATCACATCTCGGTAGAGGTCCCTCTGCTCCAGGGCCAGCAGGGTCCACTCCTCCTTGGTGAAGTTCAATGCCACATCCTTGAAGATCACCGAATCCTGAAAGTCAACACCTTTTTTGGCTCATTGGGGTGCCCTTACAAGTTGAACTGTGTCCCCTCCCAAAGACATGTTGCAACCCTAGCCCCTAGGCCCTTGACTGTGAACTGATTTGCAAATAGGCCCTTTGCATATGCAAAGGAATTAAGATGAGGTCATACAGGATTTGGGTGAGCTCCTGGGATGAGGAAATCTGGACAGTCGCACAGAGGGAAGACGTCACGTGACAAGGGAAGTGGAGACAGGAGTGCTGTGTCTACAAGCCAAGTAATGCCAGCACCGGCTGCTGTCCGCAGGGTGTCCCACTCAGGCATGCACACTCTAGCTCAGCGGTTCTCAACCTTCCTAAGGCCGTGACCCTTTAAGACAGCTCCTCATGTGGCGGTGACCCCCAACCATAAAGTTATTTCCATTGCTACTTTATAAGTGTAATTTTGCTACTGTTATGACTGTAATGTAAATATCTGATATGCAGGATGTATTTTCATTGTTACAAATTGAACATAATTAAAGCATAGGGGTTAATCACAAAACAACATGTAATTATATATTGTGAAATATTTATTTCTAATTACAAATAAATGAAATTTTGTCTTGGATCGTGGTGTAGCATGGGCAACAGTCTTCATATAACAACAATAAACTACATTGCTACACTTTGCTACACTGAGGAGCGGTCTGTTGGTTCCTAAGACCATGGGAAATATGTGTTTTCTGATGGTCTTCGGCAACCCCTGTGAAAGGGTCGTTCAACCCCCAAAGGAGTCGCGACCCACAGGTTTAGAACCACTGCTCTAGCAGCTGGAAGCTCAACGGAGGTTTCTTTCCTTTCAGCCAGAATGAGCTTGGCACAAAGGAAATTCATCCTAAAATGCTACTGGGAGTTTGAAAACACAGTTGTAGTACAGACACTGCCTCTATAATTATTCCAAGTGTTTGCACACACTTTAGCAGCTGGGAACTTACTTAATTTTCACTCCTTTTCAGGTTTCACTGATTTGAAATAATGGGTGCAGCCAGACTCAGCTTTAAACAAGGATCATTTATCCACTAGACTTTTTAATGGGGATACATCAAAGGAAGTAAGTTAGAGGTGACCATGCCTGCAGGGGAGGATAGTTAGGGGTGACCAGGCTGGCAGAGGAGGGCAGTTAGGGGAGATTGGGCAGGCAGGGGAGCAGTTAGAGGTTGATCAGGCTGGCAGGGGACTGGCACAAAAATTGGCAGCAGTTGATGAATTGAGGGTGCACAGATGCCAAACGAATGCTTTTAGTGATTCCACTGCTTCGAGTTATCAGCAATGCATGAATCAGAAGGTCACCAGTTTGAAAACAGGCATTGACCAAAAAAAATACTATTTAGAAAAAAAAAAATTTATTGCCCTAGCCAGTTTGGCTCAATGGATAGAGTGTTTAGCCTGCAGACCGAAGGGTCCCAGGTTTGATTCTGGTCAAGGGCACATGCCTGGGTTGCAGCTCGGTCCAATGTGCAGGAGGCAGCCAATCAATGATTCCCTCTCATCACTGATGTTTCTCTCTCTCTCTCTCCCTATCCCTTCCTCTCTGAAATCAACAAAAACATATTAAAAAAAAAATCGGCAGTCAGACATCTTTAGTGCTGCTGCAGAGACAGGAGAGACTCCCACCACCGCTGCTGTGCTTGCCAGCCACGAGCCTGCTTCTGGCTGAGCAGCACTCCCCCTGTGGGACCATACTGACCACCAGAGGGCAGCTCCTGCATTGAGTGTCTGCTCCCAGTGGTCAGTGCATGTCAGCAATTGGTTGACTGGTCGACTCTCTGACCCCTGGTGGTCAGTGCACATCATAGCGAGCAGTTGAGTGGCCTTAGCATATGATTAGCATATTACGCTTTGATTGGTTGAGCAGATATCAGATGACTGGACACTTAGCATATTAGGCTTTTATTATATAGGCCACCCTGGTGCAAAAAATTCATGCAAAGTGGGGGGTTGTCCCTCAGCCCAGCCTGCACCCTTTCCAATCTGGGATCCCTCTCACAATCCAGGACTCCTGGCTCCCAACTGCTTCTGCCTGCTAGCCGGATCATCCCCTAAGTACTCCCCTGCCAGCCTGATCAATGTCTAACTGCTCCCTTGCCTGCCCAATTGGCCCTAACTACCCTCTCCTGCTGGCCATCTTGTGCTGGTCATCTTGTGTCCACTGAAGGTGACCATCTTTGACCACTTGGGGGCGGCCATCTTGTGTGTTGGAGTGATGGTCAATTTGCATATTATTCTTTATTGCATAAGATTATTTTGGCCGAAACCAGTTTGGCTCAGTGGATGGAGCATTGGCCTGTGGACTGAAAGGTCCCAGGTTCGATTTCCGTCAAGGGCATGTACCTTGGTTGTGGGCATATCCCCAGTGGGAGGTGTGCAGGAGGCAGCTGATCGATGTTTCTCTCTCATGGGTTTCTAGCTCTCTATCCCCCTTTCTTCCTCTCTGTAAAAACATCAATTAAAAAAAATATATATATATATATATTTTTTTTTAACATATTTTATTGATTTCTTACAGAGAGGAAGGGAGAGGGATAGAGAGTTAGAAACATCAATGAGAGAGAGACATTGATCAGCCGCCTCCTGCAGGACCCCTACTGGGGATGTGCCCACAACCAGGATACATGCCCTTGACCGGAATCAAACCCGGGACCTTTCAGTCCGTAGACCGATGCTCTATCCACTGAGCCAAACCAGTTTCGGCAATAAAATATATTAAAAAAAAAAGATTATTGTGGAAACCAAGATGGAGGCATAGATGAATACCTAAACTGTTGCCTCGCACAACAATTTAAAAACTACAGCTAAAAGACAGAACGGACATCATCCAGAATCACAAGAAAGCTGGCTGAGTGGAAATTCTACAACTAGAAGGAAAGAGAGGGGCTCACGGAGACTCAGAGGAGCTACAAAAAGCTGAGGTACGGAGACACGTGCTTGGAGAGGACAAGCAGCTGAGTGCCTGGCTGGCTTCCTCTAGGGAAGGAGACGGAAACTTCCGACTGTACTGAACCCCAGTTCCGGGCGAGACTCATATGAGGGGAGTCTGGACTGTTGGGAAAAGGGAGGAGTGCATGGAAACTTAGGAGAGCTGAGAAAGGCAGAGGTCTGCAGGCGCTCAAGGGCACACAGAGAGGACTGACTGCTGATTGTGCTGCTGGTTTTCTCTAGTGGAAGAAGACAGAACCTCCCAACAGCTCTGAAATCCAATTCTGACTGCAATGAACCCCAGTGAGATCCTGGGGATCCAGATTCATACAGATCCCCGGAACACATGGAAACTCAGGGGAGCCAGAAAGGCAGAGGTCTGGAGGCACGGGAATGCACACAGAGAGGGCTGCAATGATTACCAAGGAACACTGAGACCCATGGGCTTCATAGGGCAGGGCTGATGGGAAGCCAAGGCTGTCTGCTCAGCCCTGAGACTCCCCCCTATTTTGCAAGTCTTGTCTCATAAGGCTGATTCCAGCACAGAAGTTCTCCTGGCTTTGACACAGCTGATCCTCACAACCAACTGGCTTGGAGGTCAATTCTCCCCAGTGATACCAACAACAATCAAGACTTAACTACAACAAGACTGTACACACAGTCCACAAAGAGGTGCACCAACAGAGTCCATCTCACGTAACTGGGGAGGCGGAGCTACTGGGCCATATAGGACACCTAGCACACAAAGCTACTCTACCAACCTAGGGAAGTAGCAAAAATGTGGAGACAAAGAAACATCACAAACGAAAGAAATGGAGGAAAACACATGACTGGATATAGAGTTCAAAACCACGGTTATAAAGTTTTTCAAGAATTTCCTAGAAAAGATGGATAAATTTAGCAAGACCCAAAAGGAGATGGAAAAGGACCAACTAAAAATTAAACATAAAGTGACTGAAATAAAAAATATTATACAGAGACCTAACAGCAGACTAGAGGAACGCAAGAATCAAGTCAAAGATTTGAAATACAATGAAGCAGAAAACACTCAACTGGAAAAGCACAAAGAAAAAAGAATCCAAAAATTTGAAGATAGTGTAAGGAGCCTCTGGGACAACTTCAAGTGTACCAACATCAGAATTATGGGGGTGCAAGAAGAAGAGAGAGAGCAAGATACTGAAAACATATTTGAAGAAATAATGACTGAAAACTTCCCCCATCTGGTGAAAGAAATAAATTTACAAGTCCAGGAAGCACAGAGAAACCCAAACAAAAGGAATCCAAAGAGGACCACACCAAGACACATCATAATTAAAATACCAAGAGCAAAAGACAAAGAAAGAATATTAAAAGCAGCAAGAGAAAAACAGTTAATATCCTACAAGGGAGCACCTATATGATTTCCAGCTGATTTCTCAACAGAAACCATGCAGGCCAGACAGGAGTGGCACGAAATATTCAAAGTGATGAATAGTAAGTATCTACAACCAAGATTACTCTACCCAGCAAAGCTATCATTCAGAATGGAAGGTCAGATAAAGAGCTTCACAGATAAGAAAAAGCTAAAGAAGTTCATCAACACAAAACCAGTATTATATGAAATGCTGAAAGATACTCTTTAAGAAGAGGAAGAAGAAGAAAACGGTAAAAATAAAAATTATGAACAACAAATACATATCTATCAACAAGTGAATCTAAAAATCAAGTGAATTAAAAATCTTATGAACAGAATAAACTGGTGAATATAATAGAATCAGGTGCAGAGAAAGAAAGTGGAGTGACAATTCTCAGGGGGAAAGGGGTGAGGGGTGTGCAGGAAGAGACTGGACAAAAATCATACACCTATGGATGAGGACAAGGTGGGGGTAAGGGCAGAGGGTGGGGTGGGAGCTGGGTGGAGGGGAGCTATAGTGGGGGGAAAGAGGATCAATTGTAATAATCTGAACAATAAAGATTAAATTAAAAAACAGATTATTATTTCCATATAACAACTGTAAACCTCCTTTTGCCCCTCCTTCCACCTACCATGTACCAAGGTAGCAGGTTAGCTACTGGAAGTAGAGTCACTTCCGGGGCCCCCACTACCTCTGCGTTGAGATTCTATTGGCAACCAGAAAGGGCATCACCCGCTGGCCTGGTGGCCTTACTGCGGGTCCTGCTATTGTCACTGCCTCCCACCAAATCCCATCCTCCCCTCAGGAGCGGGCATGGGGCCACTGCCCCTGAGAAGGGAAGATGGTGAGAAGAGTGAATAAGCAGGAATCAAAGAAAAACGGCTGGTCCAGGAGCAGGAAATACTAAGTGGTGTCTGAGGTGTCTTGAAGTTCCGGAAGACAAAGCAACCATTCTACACTGTGTTGTGAAGGGAATGAGGATGTGAAGCCTGCCTGGCATTGAGCATTGACTTATGAACAGGAGGTCAAGGTCTGATTACCAGTCAGGGCACAGGCCCGGGATGTGGGAATCCACACCCAGTGGGGAGTGTGCAGGAGGCAGCTGATCAATGATGCTCTCTCTTCCTCTCCCTTCAATATAAATATATTTAAAAAAGGAAATCAATAAAGTCATCTTTACAAAATAGGGAAATGTGTTAATTAGCTGGAACGCCATAACGGATTGACCGGACAGGAGGAGGTTGCATGCGCGGAGCGTCTGGGGCAGGGTGACAGGGGCCTCTGCGTGCCTGCACTGGGTGAGGGCCTGATCAGCAGTGGCCGTGGCTACTTCAAGGGCCGGAGAGGGAGGCGGAGCCTGGAGAGGAGGCAGGGCTGGACTGGCGACTCGAGGGTGGGCAGTGCCGCATGATTTCTATTAGCAGGCTGTGCTCCCAGACCTATATAATAAAAGGCTAATATGCAAATCAGCAGAAGGCAGAACAACCAGTAGCTATGACATGCACTGACCATCAGGGCCAGATGCTCAATGCAGAAGCTGCCCCCTGGTAGTCAATGTGCTCCCACAGGGGCATTAGCACTCAGCCAGAAGCCGGGCTCATGGCTGGCGAGCGCAGCAGTGGTGACGGCAGTCGGACATCCCCAAGGGCTCTGGGACTACAAGAGGGCACAGGCTGGGCTGAGGGACCCCCCTGAGGAGTGCATGAATTTTGTGCACTGAGCCTCTAGTTGTTTTATAGAAAAATATCTATTACAACAATCCCTTATATTCGCTGCAGAAGAGTATAGGAGGAGCTCATTTTCATGAAGCGAGGGGCCTTGAAAAGCTGCAAGGATCTAGAAAAATGGTTATTCCCGGGTGGCCAGGAGCTGTGACCAGGGTGTAAGTACCGTACAGCAGGACGGAGAAAGGATTTCCACATTTGCCCTAATCTCCATTAAAATATATATGTATATTATTGATTTCAGAGAGGAAGGGAGAGGGAGAGAGAAACATCAATGATGAGAATCACTGATTGGCTGCCACCTGCACGCCCCCTACTGGGGATGGAGCCTGCGACCTAGGCATGTGCCCTTGACTGGAGTCAAACCCGAGACCTTTTTGTCCTCAGTCTGACGCTCCATCCACTGAGCCAAACTGGCTAGG
Organism: Lasiurus cinereus; assembly: GCA_011751065.1. NCBI lineage: Eukaryota > Metazoa > Chordata > Mammalia > Chiroptera > Vespertilionidae > Lasiurus > Lasiurus cinereus. The sequence continues at coordinate 3,947,565 of JAAGEH010000058.1, forward strand.
ACTTATCTCCATTTTTAAAACATATTGATCTTGCCCTGGCTGGGTAGCTCAGTTGGTTAGAGCATGCCAAGGTGGTCAGCTTGATCCCTGGTCAGGGCACATACCAGAAGCAACCAATGAATGCATCAATAAGTAAACAAATCAATGTTTCTCTCTATAAAATTATTAAAAATTAAACACAATAAACTTTATGTATTAAAAAAGAAATTATTGACTTCCTTTCTTGCTCCCCGGCCATCTTGGCAGCTGCATCTGGTTGGGGGCTGTCCCGCACTTAAGGCAGGAAGATGGTGGCCGCAAAGAAAAGGAAAAAGTCGTTGGAGTCGATCAACTCTAGGCTCCAGCTGGTGATGAAAAGTGGCAAGTACGTGCTGGGCTACAAGCAGACGCTGAAGATGATCTGACAAGGCAAAGAGAAGCTGGTCATCCTGGCCACAACTGCCCGGCCTTGAGGAAATCTGAAATAGAGTACTATGCCATGTTGGCCAAGACTGGTGTCCATCACTACAGTGGCAATAATATTGAATTGGGCACAGCGTGTGGAAAATACTACAGGGTATGCACACTGGCTATCATTGACCCAGGTGATTCTGATATCATTAGAAGCATGCCAGAACAGACGGGTGAAAAGTAAATCATGGAAAATTTTTCTTTAATAAAATGGCCAGAACTTGGTTTAAAAAAAAGAAAGAAATTATTACACAAGATAGTTTACAATTGCCCTGACCGGTTAGGCTGCAGGGTCCCAGGTTTGATTCCGGTCAAGGGCATGTACCTTGGTTGCGGGCACATCTCCAGCAGGCAGCAGGGGCTGTGCAGGAGGCAGCTGATGGATGTCTCTCTCTCATCATGGTTTCTAACTCTCTATCCATCTCTCTTTCTCTCTGTAAAAACTCAAATATATATATATATATAT
>JAAGEH010000058.1:3960410-3997765 GCA_011751065.1 Lasiurus cinereus
AGAGAGAGAGAGAGAGAGAGAGAGAGAGAGAGAGAGAGAGAGAGAGATATGAATCTGAGAGAGAAACATTGATTGATTGGTTGCCTCCTGTATGCACTCCAGTCGGGGATCAGACCTGGAACCATATGAGAATCAAACTCGAAACCTTTGGTTGTATGCAATGACGCTTCAACCAACAGCCACCTGACCAGGATGACTTTAGTAACTATTTTGATGAAAACAGATTCCATATGTTACCTCAGATAATCCTCAACCTTGTGAGATGAGTATTATTCTCATTTTACAGGTGAGGAGCTTGAGGCACTGGCAAGCTTAATAATCCTATAAATAACAATGAATTCTATAGAACATCCCACATCTTCCTCAACCACCTCCCCATTCACTTGCTAATGTCCTCCTTTACCTCCTTGTGCCCCAATTCCTCCTTTATCACCCAGATTCCTGGTATCAAATCCTCTTCTATGTCCCCTCACCTCCCATATGTCTCTTTCTCTGGAACTGCTCTTTTATTCTGAACAGCCTCTGTCCATTTCACCAACTGTGCCAGGCACAGTTCTGGGCACTGCAATTTCCATGGTGAGTGGAACAAAGCCTCCCCCTAGTGGAGAAGATGGACAATGACAAGGCACATAATCAATGAACAAGATTAATTTTTGATAGGGAGACGTTTCTAAAAGAAATACCACAAAGGGATGGGATAGTTGCTGAGGTGGGATGGGGGAGGTGGCTACTTCAGCTAGGGCTGTCTGAGGGAATGAATCCTTTCCTGGGAGGTAACATTTTTTTTAAACCTCACCCGAGGCTGTTTTTCCTCTGAAATCAATAAAATATATTTTTAAATATGTTCATATACAGCCCACATGGTAACGTAGCTCATTATATCATCTGTTCTATATTTTTATTTATATTTTTATTGATTTCAGAGAGAAAGGGAGAGGGAGAGAGAGATTGAAACATCAATGATGAGAGAGAAGCATTGATCGGCTGCCTTCTGCACGCCCCATCCTGGGGTTGGAGCCCGCAACCCGGGCATGTGCCCTTGACTAGAATCGAACCCGGGATCCTTCAGTTCACAAGCTGAGGCTCTCTCCATTGAGCAAAACCGGATAGGGCTGTTTTCCTATTGTATAGGGTTGAAAATTTTCAGAATAAAGTTTTTCAAAACAAAAACACTTAGCATAGCCCTGGGCACACAGTAAGTGCTGATGCTGCTGTTGGCTTCAATACTCCTTTTTCTTGAGTATCCCCAGCTCCTCCTCCTACAGCCCAGTTACTCTCCAATGCCGATGAGCCCTATAATAACTCATTCTCCCCAAACACCCCAATTCCCCCAAATTAGAGTTCCAGGCAAAAATACAGGATGTCTAACTGAATTTGAATTTCAGATAAACAACAAATAACTAAAATACTGTGTGTCATGAAACTTGAATTTAACTGGTTGCTTTCCCCCTAAATCTGGCAATGCCATCCACAATATTCACTTGGCTTGCCAGATGGTATTCAGTTGATCTTCTAAAATAGCACCAGAGCCCAACCTAGTTTGGCTCAGAGGATAGAGCATCAGCCCTTGGACTGGTGGGTCCTGGGTTCAACTCCAGTCAAGGGCAGGTATCTCAGTTGCAGGCTTGATCCCCAGCCCCAGGTCAGGAACATGCAGGAGGCAATGGATCGATGTCTCTCTCACATCAATGTCTCTCTCTCTCTTTCCTCTCCCCCACCCTTCCTCTCTCTCTAAAAAAAAACAAAAACTCGGATGAGGATTAAGTTTAAAAAAAAAACACCTTAAAAAATAATAAAATAGTACCAGAATTAATTTACACAATTCACCAATTCCTTGTAAAACCTCCAACCCTAGCTCCTTTTCCTTAGAACACCCTCCTTTTCCTAGAACACCCTAACTCCTCTTAGTCACACCTGCCTGCTCACCATTGCATTTCTGAAGTCTAGCTGTGCCTGGCATGTAACTGGAGCTCTACAGATCATTTCTGAGAGACAAACGAGTTTAACAGGCTATTTTTCCCCACTGCATTTTCATTTCCCCCAAATCACCCGTTATCTATTAGCATGCTATTTTTCCAATGGCCATCCTAAAGCCCCTTATTACATATGAATTCGCTAAAACACTCCACCTTCTTCAGAACTCCACTTCGCCTAGAATCACCCCGGTTCCCCTTCTCTCAAGCCGATTCCTTCAACACATTCTCCAAGAGCGCTTATTTACTCTGATTCCTCTCCTGTTTTCACTAATCCCTTTGCTCTCACCAGCCTCCTTTGGCTCTACAGTCACCATAGCAACGTCCACCTTTGGATTCCCCTCCATCCTCCTGCATTAATCCTCTTTGGTTCCCAGCCCGGCTCGTCACCATGGAGACCGGAGCGGTCCCCTCTGTTCCCCTCCTGCAGTCCGGGAACCCAGACCCCTCCCACCCGGAGAGACTAGGAGCCCTACAATGCTCAGCGGGCAAACGATTCACATTCCTCTGTCCCATCCTTAGCGCCCCCACTAAGTACTCGAGAACTGTCAAGGGCCAGCTGATTGTACTGCGCAGGCGCCCAACTTGAAAGGTGCTGGCGGCGCTTAGCCTGCTGGGAGTTGTAGTTTTCAGGTACAGGTCGCCAATGGGAGAGCCGGGTGGGATTACTGAAAAGGAATCTCCATTGTCACCATAGCAATATGAAGCACGATGAAGCGCTAGCTCTACTAGCCTGCCTGACATTTATATTCTTTCATCTTTCTAACCCAGTGCTTACTGGCAAGATGCTGGAAAACAAAATAGAGCCTATATTTTGGCGGGGGCAGATTGACTATTAAAAATGAGGGACACAGCCGAGATCAGTTTGGCTCAGTGGATAGAGCGTCGGCTTGTGGACTGAAAGGTCCCGGGTTCGATTCTGGTTGGGGGCATGTACCTTGCTTGCGGGCACATCTCTGGGGCATGCAGGAGGCGGCTGATCGATGTCTCTCTCTCATCGATGTTTCTGACTTTCTGTCTTTCTCCCTTCCTCTCTGTAAATAATCAATAAAATATATTAAAAAAATAAAATAAAAATGAGGGACACAGATCATTGGAAAACAGAGTATGTTAATAGGTAATTGAGAGCCCTTTGGGGAATCGGAATGTTAGAACACCATTACACACACTCATTCATTTATCCTCATATACATACTATTATTATCCTCAAACTGTAACGAAGACAGAATAAGAAACCTCATGTCACATAGCAAGTAAATACCAGAGCTGGAATTGGACTGAGATTGTCTGGCTTTATCATCTGTCTGCTTAAGCACTGCTAAAGTGGTCAATAGCTACATGGTATAATCTCAGGAAGTGCTAAGGTTGTAAAGAATAATGTTGAGACTGGCCCATGTAGCTTAGTGGTTGTGTTGATCCATGAAGCAGGTTACAGTTCAATTCCCAGTCAGGGCACATGCTTGGGTTGTGAGCTCAATCCCCAGTGGTGGGCATGCAGGATGTTTCTATCTCTCATCATTGATGTTTCTATCTCTCTCACTCTCTGAAATCAATAAAAACATATCTATAATGATAAAAGTGTAATATGCTGATTAGACCGGATATCCTTCTGGACAACCTTCCAGATGAAGCCAGTGCTGGGCAAGAAGCCTGGGTCCCGGGTGCCAGAGGGAAGCTGGTGCCAGCAGCTTGAGGAAGGCCTACTCTTGCACAAATTTCGTGCATCAGGCCTCTAGTATCTATGTGTATATATAGTATATCCTATCTAATAAAAGGGAATATGTTAATGGACTGTCACACCCTCACAAAGATGGTAGTGCCTAGTCCCCTCAGCTTCGTCAGGTGGCAGACACACGGCATGGCTGGGCCTGCCCCCAGGTGGGTCTGGCCTCTCTGTGCGCCTATCTCCAGAGCCCCCCAGCTGCCTAGGGCTGGCCCAAGGTTCAGGCAAGCCTTGGATGTCAGCTGCCCAGCCATTAGGGCCAGCCTGAGGGATGACCAAATGACTGAACAGCAGGCTGTGGGGGGTGACCAGGCTGGCAGGGGAGGCCAGTTGAAGGTGACTAGGCCAGCAGGGGGGGCTGTTGGTGGCAACCAGGCCAACAGGGGGGCAGTTGGGGGTGACCAGACCAGGAGGGGGGGCAGTAAGAGGTGATCAGGCTGACAGGGAGGGCAGTTGGGGATGATTAGGCTGGCAGGGGGGCAGTGAGGAAGGACTAGGTCGGCAGGGGGAGGGGTGGAGTTGAGGGTGATCAGGCCAGCAGGGGGGGTGAGTGCAGTTAGGAGCGGCCAGGCTGGCAGGGAGGGAGCAGTTGGGGGCAATCAGGCCTGTGGGGGGAGGAACAGTTAGGGGCAACCAGGCAGGCAGGCGGGTGAGCAATTAAGAGCCAGCAATCCAGGATTGTGAGAGGGAGGTCTGACTGTTGGTTTAGACCAGCAGTCAGACATCCCACTAGGGGTCCCGGATTGAAGAGGATGCTGGCTGGGCTGAGGGGACTCCCCCTGTACACGAATTTCTAGTATATATATAATGCTGAGAAAGAATGGAGTGGCTTTTTTAAAAAAAATTTATTTTTATTTACTTATTTTTGGGGGTGACTCCTTAGATGAACTGTTCAGGGGTGGCCATTAGGAGGTGACATTTGAGGAGTGGCCACAAGCTGAGCATGTGGAGCAGGGAGAAGTACAGAAAGCCTAAGCTGCCGTGGAGATGGGTTCATTGTGCCCCTTCTTTTCACTGGCCCCCAACAGGCCCATGGAAAGAATGAAGGAATGCTGGACCATCTCAATTTCCCTTCGGGCCTGGGCCTCTGGCTCTCCCCTAGAAGTCAAGAACTCGGCATGGAAACCAAAATAATGCTGTTTTATTCCAATCTTAAAGCACAATAGCACCGATTGCTCCCCTCCACCACCGGAGGCCCCCAGGCCATCCCCCAAGACTCTCTGGGCTCCCTCTTGTTCTGTCTTCTGGGAATGACCAATCAGAAGGTGAAGGGACCCAGTCTTTGGGGAAAGAACCCAAATCACTCCATCTTGTCTTCTCTCCCCTCTCCCCTACTTTTCCTTTGTTGGGTCTCCATATGTCCTTCCCCCTCCACCTCTCTCCTTCCCGGCCCCTCCTCCTGCCTCCCTCATCTTCCTGTTTCTTCTCCATTCCGCCTCTTCTCTTGTGCTTTCCCTCATTTCTATCTTCTTGTCTTTTCTTCCCTTACCTCTCCTCCATCTGTCCTCTTTTTCCTTGCTTTGTCCCTCCTCCCCCTGTGCTCCGTGGACTCCACCAGTCTACTCCTGCCTGGCACCCTCCCCTCCTCTGTTGTCTTTTCTTCCTTCTGCCCGGGCCGGACCCTGTCTATCCCTCATATTCTGAAGAAGCCCTCAGAATCCACTCTGGCCACCACCTTCCACACCTGTGGCTCCAGGACCTTGGAGACCACTGACCACTCCCCTTCCAAGGTGAGGTCCCTGGGTGACGCAGGAGGTGGCCAGAGGGGCGGAGGCGGCCTCCTGGACTCAGCCTTGTTATCTTTGGGATAAAAGAATGCCCCCCGGCCCTCCCAGGGAGGATGGCGGGCAGGGCTGAGGGTCAGGACTCTGGGGCTCTCCCCCAGCAGTCCCTGAGCAGGTCCACGTGGAATAAGGCTGCCCCCGTGAGGAGGCGCGCCGCGAAGAGGTGGCGGCAGGGCAGGTGCCGGGCAGCGTGGATGGAGCAGCTGCAGCGTGTCAGCGCGCCGTCCAGGAAGAAGTCCGAGGTGCCATCCTTCAGCGCAAAGCCAGCTCCAGTCATGTGGAAACCCCGGGCCCCGTGCTGCCTGGCGAAGGACAGCTCCTCGGCCACCAGGTCCGCCAGCTCCGGCCCACAGGCCGCTCGGAACTTGGCCAGCGGCTCCCAGTCCACCTCCTCCTCTCCTGACGGGCAGCAAGGTTTCTTTGGTTCCCTCGAGCCTTCTCCTTCACTTCCTTCCTGAAGTCTGTCCCCTGCCCATTCAGGATCACCCTCAAACACAGTTCCCGCGGGGGTGGCGCACAGGATTCCATTCCCCAGCCCTAGACACCTCCCCCCTGCATCCATACATTCCCTTCCTTGCCCTCCTCGGCTCTTGGGACCCCCAGACTGCGCTCCCCCTCCCTCTCCATTCTCTAGGTGTGCCACGGGTGTGTCCCCTAGCTGGATCAGAACTACATCCTCCAGGTCCCTTCTCCTTTTGACCCCCGACCTCACTCCTCTTTCGTCTCTCATTTCTGGCCCTCTCCTCTCCTGTTCCCAATGGGGCGCCCTTTGGTCTCTGTTCTCAGGGACTGACTCCAGGGGCTTCTCCAAACGGACCCCGCTCCAGTTCCTGACCTCCACCTTTCCTCCCTTCTCCGCTTCCACCGGGAGCCCCTTCTGCTCTCTGGGTTTCAGTCCCGGGACTCTTGCATCAGGCCCCTGCACGCCCCTGCAGCTGCCTCCTTCCAGGTCCCAGGCCCTCGCACAATCTAACGGGGTCCTCCCGTCTGTGGTCTGCAGAGGTCTAATCCTTCGGTCCTCCAACTGGGCCATCCTCCAGGTGTACCCTTCCAAACTTCTCAGCCCCTGGTCCTCCACGTGGGCCCCCCTCCACACATAACCTTCCAGTCCCCAGTCACTCTCACCCTCCAACTGGGCCCCCCTCCAGCCCCGGTGCTCGCTCTCCAGCTGGGACCTTCTCCAGACACTCCCTTCGAGTCCCCGCACCTTCTGGTTCTCCAGCTGGACCCCTCTCCAATATCGGATTTGCATTCCTCTCTCCTTCTCGCGTTCTGACGGAGCCCCACGCCGCTCTCTGGTCTCCAGTTCTCTGGCCCACTCCTTTAACTGGGCGCCTCTCCAAATACTTCCTTCAGTTGGGGCTCCTCCACAGTCTCCGTTCTCCCGGCCCTTTTCTCTCTCATTCTCTACCTGGGCTCCCCTCCACCGCTCGCCCTCCGGCCAAGGACCCCCGCCGTCCAGCGCCACTTCTCCGGACGCATCGGCCCACTGCATGGCCACCAGGTCGCGGAGGCACTGCGCCATGCTGCGCGACGGGCTGAGGCGGCGCAGCAGGCGCCGGCGGTGGCCGCGCACCAGGGCACACGCGTCCAGGTCTCGGGCTGCCTCAAAGGCGCGAAAGCGCACCCACATGTCGCGACGAGACGCCCAGTTGCGCTCGAAATAGTCGACGAAGGCGGCGGGGCCATGGGCGCGCAGCTCCACCAGCGCTTCGGCGTAGGCGGCCGGCGACAAGGCGCCGACCAGACGACACAGGCGGGGCCACAGGCCGGGGTCTTCGCGGCCGGCGCCGCCCAGCTCCTGCGCCTTGCTGAAGAGCGTCTCCAGGCCCTGCGCGCGGCAGATCTGCACGCGCGCGCCCGGCAGCAGCTGGCGCACGGCGGGCAGCTGCGTGGTCACCTCGGGCCCGGCCGTCAGGCAGCGCACGCGGCCCTTCACATCCGGCACGCTCTGCAGCAGCGAGGCCAGAGCGAAGCGCAGCAGGCTCGGCGTGCCCGGGCGCGCCACGCAGCAGGCGGCCTGGCGAGCGCGGCCCGCGCCGTCCACGCACAGCACGGCCAGCAGGTCCAGGGCGCCCTGCAGGCCGGGCAGTCGGTCCACCAGGAGCATGCGCGGGAAGCGCCGGAGCAGCGCCCGCGTGCGCGACGTCAGGAAGAACACGGTCTCCACCACCGCCTGGTTTTCCATGAACACCAGCTTCACCTGAGGGCCGGGGCGGAGAGGCGGGGAAGGAGGTCAGGGTATGTCAGGGGCTGCCACGCCCAGCTCCCGGACCTCAGTTTCCCTGGCCGGGGGATTTGGAAATCCATTCATGTGGGCATGCAGTTATTATTTTGACCGGTAGGAGGCAGTGCAGGGCAATGGTTAAAAATGTGGGCCTTGGAGGCCAGTGGCCTGGGTTTGAGATCCTGGCACCACCATCTAAAAGCTGCGTGATTTTTGCAGTCTCTCCAGACGGGAAACAAGCTAGCCATCACTTCATGCGCTGAGAAGCAGCCTAAGGCAGTGGTTCTCAAGGAGTGGCCCTGAACCAGCAGCACCCGCATCACCTGTCAGGATCTTGACAGAAATGCATATTCTCAAGCCCGCCCTCACCTGCTAAGTCAGAAACTCTGGGAATGGGGCCTAGCAACCTCTTGTGACAAGCCCGGCAGGAGAGTCCCACGCTGGCTCAAGCGTGAGAGCCACTGGTCTGGTAATGTGGAGCCAGACTGCCGAGGTTTGAGTCTAGGCCTCAACCACTTTTCAACCTGGTCATTGAACCGGTGCCTCAGCTTCCTCCTTAACCTCCTTTTCTCCCATTTCCCTTTCTGGGAACTGAACACTCATTCCCTCGTGCACAGAGAGGCAGATCCTCAGCACCTCTGGAACCCGCTGCCTGACCTAACCTCCGGGCTGTGTGGCTTGTGGCAACTGCCCTGACCTCTATCTCATTTGAGAAATGATGGTGCCAAGGGTGTCTCTGTGAATGGAAGGCTGAAATCAATAAAAGCCTTTAGAATGCTGCTTGGCACAAATATTAATATTATTCAACAATACTCACTCAAAGAGTAAGTGCTCTTAAAGTGTTCATTATCATATAATTACATAGTAACTAGAGGCCTGGTGCATGAAAATTCATGCACTGGAGTGGGGGTTCCCTCAGCCTGGCCTGCCCCCTCTCACAGTCTGAGAGCTCTCAGGGGAAGGCGACGCCCCCATCACACCTCTGCTGCTGCCACTGCTGGCAGCACCCCAGCCCGCCCTGGTTACCTGAGCCTTGGGCGGCCCTGGGTGGCTGGGGACTTGAGGGGACTGGGGACTCCAGAGGGCAGGTGTGTGAAGCAGTCAGACCTGCCTGGGGGAGGGCCTGGCCGTGCCTCTGGCCTGCCACCCTGGCAAGTTTGAGGGGACTAGGGCTGCCGTCTTGTGGTTGTGGGCCCTGCCATTTTTGAAGGTGTGGCAGTTAATTAGCTTATCCTTCTTTATTAGGTAGGATTATATAGTAAAGACCACGTCTTCTCTAACTATCCTGCTGAGCAAACACTCTGGCTTTCTCTCACCCCTCCTGGCCATGGCACTTACCCCCCTGAAGCATGTCACCTCGTTATTGGCTGGTTTGCTCACTGCCCGTTTGCCCTGCTAAGATGTAAGCCCCACAAGGATTTGTTGCATTTCAGACACCTGGCCTCAATGCATCCTGCATGTGTGCGTGCAGGATGTGAGTGACGTCAGGGCCTTCGTCTCTGGCGTGGAGGTCAAGGAACACAGTGTTTGAATCCTGGCTTTGCCTCTTAGTAGCTGAGTCCTTGGGCAAGTGACTTCCCTTACATTTTAGCCTCAGTTTCCTTGTCTGCAAAACGGAGAGAATAAAGCCCGTTTAATAGGGTGCTGGTGCGGATAAAATAAAATCATCTGTGTCCAAAGCTTGGCAGGCCGGCTGGCGTGAGTCAAATCTATTACTACTACCAGCTATTACTACTGTCTTCCTCAAGCTCTCAGCAGCCTTCAGAGGTGACCCTGCCTCCTTTCTGGAACACAGGTGGCTCTTGGCTTCCGTCCTCCGAAGAGGCCTGGTATTCCTTCCCCCCGGCATCTCCTCTGCCCACTCCTCCCCTGCTCCACATCTAAGTGCCGCAGAGCCCCGGCCCTCTCCTCTCTCCCTTCTCCAGGCTCTGCCAAGGGATTGCACCAGTCACAGCCCACGTCACCTCTAAGCTGACAGCTCCAGGGGTGGATCTCCAGGCTCCAGACCTACCTACTTGACGGCCTCAGCACCAACATGGCCCTTTGGACAGCATGTGTGACCGTTCAGACTAGTGGCCCAAAGCCCTGAAGTTGCCTTTTGCCCCTCCCTGGTCAGCCCCTTGTCCATCCAGGGCTCCAGCGTCCACTCCACAGCTCAGGCCCCGACAGTCAGGGCTGATTCTTGGTTTCTCTCCTCCACCCTCAGCGTGCAATCCATCCCTAAGTCTTAGAAGTGACCTTCATAATGAGTCCGGAATCTGACCACTTTCTCGACCCCCACGGCTACCACCATCTCTCACCTGGGTTCTACAGCTGCCCCCTCACTGGGCTGCCTGTCTCCATCCAAATGCCCCTCTGTTCCCCACATGGGTACCAGCGTGGGATTTCCAAAACTCCTATCAGATCATCCTTCTGCTTAAAAGCCTTGCTTAGGACCTGGCATCACACTTTTTTTTTCTTTTTTAATCCTCACCTGAGGCTATTTTTCCATTGATTTTTAGAGAAAGTGGACGAGAGAGGGAAAGACAGAAATATCAATGTGAGAGAAGCACATTGATTGGTTGCTTCTGCATGAGCCCTGACCAGGGCTTGCTCAGGCCAGGGAGGGGCCAGCAAACAAGGTACGTGCCCTTGGCTGGAATCGAACCTGGGACACTTGGGTCCACAGCCCGATGCTCTATCCACTGAGCCAAACCGGCGAGGGCATCATCACACTTGAAGTAAAATCTAAGCACCGATCTCTCCACAGACTCTGCCATGCCACATCTCCTTCTATAAGACGGTTAAAAAGCACCACATAGCTCTCAGCTTTCGGGGGAAAAAATAACCCCAAGGGAGAAAAAAAGCCTAGCAGAATCCCAAGAGAACAGGGCAATTGCTTTCCTAACCCTGAAATCATACATTTAGCACCTTAAATAGTATTGCAAGGCAATGCTTTTTATGAAAAAGCCAAGTAAGCTCACCACTGAATTAGTCACAACACCACTATAATTTCTTCGACCGCCATCTGTTTTTATGCTATTACTATCTGATGTAATTTATGTCGGCAGAAGTTTCAATCTGGTGTTGGCTGGTATGATGTGAAAAGAGGCTACATGAAGCCCTAGCCGGTTTGGCTCAGTGGATAGACCATCGGGCTGCGGACTGAAGGGTCCTGGGTTCGATTCCGGTCAAGGGCACATGCCCAGGTTGTGGGCTCCATCCCCAGGAGGGGGCATGCAGGAGGCAGCCGATCAATGATTCTCTCTCATCATTGATGTTTCTATCTCTTCTTCTCCCTTCTTCTCTGAAATCAACAAAAATATATTTAAAAAATAAAAAGGCTACACACACACACACACACAGAACATTTCCTGCGACAAGGCTGTGTGACTACGGAGCGGGAAAGTGTCCAGATTCAGACAGGGCTCAGGAAAACCGCCCTCCACAAGCCTGTGGCTGCCACCTGTTGGCAGGCCCGAGCCTCTCTGCCCTCCTGCACGTAGGCAGGGTCATATGACTTGCTCTGGCCCACAGAGTGTGAATAGAAGCCTTCGCAGCCCTTCCTGACAGACATGGTACTTATCTGGGACGGGTCCCCATCTTCCTGTACCGAAGCCACTGCCAGGGCGTTCTTATGATTCTGTGATACCTCCAGGACCAGGGCCACCGCTCTCCCATCTCCCCTGCAGGCGCATGCCTAGCCATCACCCGCAACACGACCCCTTCCAGGCGTGAAGGAAAAGCACAGCCAAAGACAGAGACCGGTTTTCTTTCCTTCTCTCCTTCCCTCCTGGCTTCCCTTCATGCCCGGGCGGGGCGGGGGCCCGGCCGGCGGCCCCGCCCTGAGGTTGGGTCAGAGCAGCGGAAAGCTTCCTCGGCGGTCCAGCATTCTCACTGTCCTTCCAACACACAGAGCTTGCTCCTGCCTCTGAGCCTATGCATTGGCTGGTCCTCTCTGCCTGGAACTCGCTTCCCTCATTAAAAACTCAGCACCCCCACCCCTTCCATCTAATGCTTGATCTGGATGAGCGATCTGAACATGCAACACATTGTATACTTACCATTCATGCATTTCCTATACGTGGCGTTCAGTTTTAAAAATGTGGGTGTTGGCCCTGACTGGTTTGGCTCAGTGGATAGAGTGTCAGCTATGGATTCAAGGGTCCCAGGTTTGATTCTGATCAAGGGCATGTACCTTGGTTATGGGCACATCCCCAGTGGGGAGTGTGCAAGAGGCAGCTGATCGATGTTTCTCTCTCATTGATGTTTCTAACTCTCTCTCCCCCTCCCTTCCTCTCTAAAGAAAAATTAACAAAATAAAAAAAAATGTGGGTGTGGATGTCATCTCAGACACAGACCAGGGACACTGGGGGGAATTGATCATAGAAGGAGGGTTTCATGAGAGTGGACATCAGAGAACACCCCACTCAACGCTTTCCATCCACTGTTTCACACATTCACTGTCCCCCTTGAATCCTCCTCTTCCTAGCCCCAGGCCTACTGACCTGATACCATATTTGGATGTGTGTGTCTACTGTTGGCTTCTCCCCCTGCAACTGCGAGGTAGTGCCAGCAGTCCCTTTTGCAAGGCGGCCAGCAGCCAGCAGTGGCTATTTAAATTGCAGGTAGTGACAAAGAAATACAGTTTAAAACCAGGTTCTTGGTCCTACTGGCCGTGTTCCAGTGCTCCATAGCTAACTGTGGCCGGGCTTCCCTGCAGGCAGCACACAGCATTACAGGCCTGTTCCATCATGGCAGAAAGTTGGACTGGATGGTGCTGGCGCTGCACTAGAGGGCACCTCTGCTTTGCTGCTGCAGCCCCAATGCCCCCATAAGTAGTTACTGAATGAATGGATGAAGGAATGAATGAATGAGTGGGTGAGTGGGAGGGTGAATGAATGAATGACCCTCCCACCTGCCTCTCCCGAGACCCCACCTTGGCCTCAGGGTCCTTGTGGAAGAGCCCCTGGAGCACGCGCAGGGCGTCGATGACGCTGTGGTCACGGTCCTTGCAGTAGGAGAGCAGGCGGTGCACGTCGGCCAGGACCAGAAACTGCTTGGAGATCTTGTTGGTGGTGCGCACTGGCAGGCAGGTGTTGGCCAGCAGGCGGCCTGGGCGGAAGTAGTAGGCGAACTCTATGGGGCAGGCCGGGTGCGAGTGGGTCAGCTGGCACTCCGTCACCACCAGGCGGTCCCGCAGGGGGCTCAGCTTGACGATAATGAAGGCAGGACAGCCTGCCTCGTGATGCCTGCAGAGGAACCACACGGCCGCTAGCATATCACCCGCTGCCTTCTTCTTCCCTCTCTCTCCTTATTATTATTATTTTTTAAAATTAAGGACGGTTTCGAGCATAGAGTAGAGGGCCTTAAGCATATGCTGGGTACCTGACTTTGGGCAAATCATTTCTCCCATTTTCTTTTCTTTTTTAAAAAATATATTTTTATTGATTTTAGAGAGGAAGGGAGAGGGAGAGAGAGAGAAAAACATCAATGATGAGAGAGAATCATTGACCGGCTGCCTCTTGCACTCCTCCTACTGGGGATCTAGCCTGCAACCCCAGCATGTGCCCTTGGCCGGAATCAAACCTGGGACCCTTCAGACCAGGCCGGAATCAAACCTGGGACCTTTCAGACTGCAGGCCAATGCTCTATCCACTGAGCCCAACTGGCGAGGGCCACTTCTCTTTTTTTGTATTCTTTCAAGAAAAAGATCTTTAAGATTTAACTGATCTCCAGAAAAAGGTTTCCATTGCTTCAGCTGTGACATGGGGAGAAGTTTCAGAGAGTCAGACTTCTTGTGATGTGGGCCAAGCTGACAATTTCTAGAGACAGGGAATTTTTCTAATGAATCACCCGTATGGTCTTGTTCTCCTGCACATTCACAGTCAAGCAGGTCACGAGTCACATAGTGTGAGCTTTTGTGTAATGTGAGCAAATTTCTCTAAGCTCCTCTACTGAAAACTGCATGTACTCAGATGTCTTGGCCATGCCAACAGCTGCTCAGAAAGATCTTGCTGACTGATCTGCCTTCGAAAGATCTTTTCTTCTGTTCCTAGAAGAAAAGTCTACACTTGGCTGTACAGCTGTGTCACACCCCCATGTGGTTAGGGGTCTGTAAATATGTACTGGATGTTTCTGACCATCTCTCCACACACTAGACATTGCTTTAGTTGCAGGTCTGATCCCCGGCCAGGTCAGGGCAACCATTCAAAGTGTCTCTCTCACATCGGTTGCTTCACTTTCTCTCTCTCTCTCTCCTCTCATTTTCCAAGTGAGGAAACTGAGGCCCAATGTCACCAAGCTAATCGGCAGCAGAGCCATGGTCTGCACCCAGAAGTCTGTGCCCTCCATTCCTCCTGTAACAAGTATCATTTACCCAGCCACCCTGTGTTCCCGCGCATTGTGTTACGGGAACCTCCCAGCAGCCCCACGAGGTAGGTACTGTGATAACCCATTTCACAGCTGAGAAAACCGGGCATGTGAATTCTGTTGCCTAAGACACCCACCCAGGAAGTGGGAGGAGGCCAAAGATGGGGTGAAGGTTTATTTCTAGAGATTAATGGGGGTGTATCCCACCCGGGCCTCATCTGCATAGAGGCACCACCCTGGGGCACCCAACAGCAGCCTGAGGGCAGAGTCTGTGTTCTTAGGCACTCTACTCTTGTCCATGGCTCCCCAACCAGGGTCTCAAAGTCATGCACCTGTGGGGGGCCAGGCAGGCAAAGCAAGGAAGCGACAGTGCTAAGTATGAGCAGCAGGGAGTGGTGAGTCTGGGGCAAACCTGAGTGCCGATGCCCAGTCTAACTGGGGTGGCCGTCTGCCAGTCGGGAATGTGGGCTCAGCCTCTTCCTGTGCTTCAGGTGGAGCCAGAAACTAACATTCTATGGGGGAACATTCCCAGTTTCAAATTGGGGCCAATTGAAATACCCTTTGCCATCTGGGCATGTTTCTTAGCTCTCTTGGATTTCTCATTTGCCCTGCCATAGCATGATAGTTAGAGGGAGTTACAAGTGGGTTTGTTCATCCATCATCCATCTTCCTGCTCAGTCTGACGTTCCAGAAGGGCAGGGAATTTGTCCATCTTGCTCAAACAACTGCCTCTCCAGCCTCCTCCCCTCCAGTGAAATATCCCAGCCGCCAGCCCAGGACCTGGCCCTGTATTTACCGAATGCCTGTTTTTTTTTTTTTCTCTGTCCTGTGGCTTTCTCTGCAGCTCTAATTTCCTTGTATGAGCACAAAACCTGGCTTTCACCTGTTTCCTAGCTCTGTCTGGTATCTCTGGCTTCAAGTCTCCATGTTTCTGGAATTTGTTGTCTTTTTTTCTTCTTCTGTCTCTTGGGTATCTATCATAAAGTCTATAAGTAGAGCCCGTCCCATCTCTTATTGTACGTGACTTTGTCCCTCCAACTCACTGGCTCTCTCTCTCTTTCTCTCTCTCAGTAAGCTTCCTTTCTTGACCCTCTCAGCCTCTCTTACAAGGTACGCTTAGCTGTTTTGGTTGGCATCTCTCTCTTTCCAATCTCTGGGTGTGTGACTCTGTGCTTACCCCTCCCCCTTGCTTCCCTTACCCCTCTAGCACACAGCAGGGCAGTGGCTGAGCTCACTTACCCCATGGCGGGCCGGCTGGGAGCACGCACATCCTTGCACACCAGCCGCACATAGCTGTACTTGAGCACGTCGATGAGCGTGTACAGTGGGGGCAGCCTGGCCCAGTGGCAGCGTGTCAGGTGCATGGAGCTCTGGATGAAGAAGAGCGCCAGCCGCTGCTGGCACCACGCGTCGAAGAAGCGGCTGAACTCAGCCCAGGAGAAGAAGGCCCGTTCCAGCAGCTCCTGCTCCTCCTGCTCTTGCTGCCCCACCACCATGCCCCGTGGGGGCTCCATCCTAGGGCACCTAAGTCAAAGGTGGGAGGACATGTGCCAAAGTCCACAGACCCATCCCCATCTGAGTATCCTACTCCCTCCACTTTAGACCTGCCTCTTTGCTACTGGTGCCTCTATACAGGTGGAGCCCTGGTGGGATACGACTCCATTCATCTCGAGAAATAAACATCCACCTCATCCTTGGCCTTTTCCCACCTCCTGCATTATCCACGGACCACTGGAGCCTATCATCCTGACCCCTAATGCCAGCTCTGGTTCCCTCCTCTGTAGACGTGACCCCTAGGTACAGTTGGGGTCCCTCTCCCAAAATATGACTCTTAACCTCAGTTGTGGAGGCTTCCTCAAATAGGTTCCCAACTTCCAGCGAAGACCTGCTCTCCCACTCCAGATGTGTCTCCGACATGTGGAAGTAACCCTTAATGCCCCTATTCATAAGGAAGTCTCTCCTCTGCATGTCTACACTTGGCTGTACAGCTGTGCCACATCCCCTCAAAGATGTTCCATCTCCAGATGTGCTCCCATATCCCGCCGGGGGTCTTTCACCCCCAGTCATATTCTTCATACACCTGTTGACCCTTCCCCAGGTGTAGCTCCTATGAGTCGCCTCACTCAGCGGTGGCCCCTGTTTCCTAGAAATGCTTCCATATCTAGATGTCCTCCCCACAGACAGCAATACTCATTCCCCCAGGCGTGTACCCATTCACTTGTGGCCAATTCTCATAAGTGTCACTAATATTCGTCTGTGTCCCCTTCCTGCTCAGTCGCGCTCCCCCCGTCCTGCTGGGGTCCCCTCCTTTCATCTACAGGTATTATCCTCCAGAGGTGCGTTATGGTCCGAGTCGTGGCCCCTAGTCCTCAGATATGCTTCATCACTCAGATGCTCCAGCATCCGGCTGCGCGACTCCCACCCCTGCAACCCCCACCCGCCCGCTCTCCCAGCCCCTCCCAGCTCCGCCCGCCGCGGCCCCTACGCTCCCGCTGTCCCACCCAGTGGTACCTCCTCCCTCCCCCAGATGTGCACCCTTCCCGCCCCTCCCCACTCACCTACCCGCCCCGGAGCGGCGTCCACTTCCCACAATGCCCCGCGCCAAGGCCCTTGCTCCCGGGATGCCCCGCGCGGCCTCCGGCCTCTCTTCCCGCCGTGCCTCGCGCAGCGGATTTTTCCAAGTCTCCCTCTTTCCCCGTCAGTCCCTTCGGCGACCCGCAAGCACACCAGCTGGTCCAGACCCAGGAAAGGCGCGGGCCTGCTCCCAGCGTGCTCTGCGGGAGGGCTCGCCCCCTCTTCACCCCTCCCCTAACAGCCTCCCGCCCTGGAGACTACAACTCCCAGCATCCACCGAGCGGCGGCAGCGCGGACGTCGCCCTAGCCCCGCCTCTCAGCCGGGCCCCACCCCCGGCCTCCGAGATCTGCGCGCGAATTCCGTGGCGCGAATTTGGGAGCGCAGTTGAGTATCCGGGAGTTCCCGGTGAGACCCCCCAAGGCTGCGGCGCGCAGGGCCAGCGCGAGGAGAGTGGGGCGGCCCGCTGGGGCTGAGGGGCGCCCGGGGCCCGCGGCTTTGCGGGGACTGCCGGCTTCAGCGGCCGGGAGCGCGGTGAGGAGGGGAGAGCCCCGGGAGCGAGAGGGCCGGGTGAAAGGTAGACGCGCGGCTGGGGCCAGTTGGACGAAGAGGGTTTTGTGCGAGGTTTGGAGGGACCGGGCTACCTGGGAAGGGGCACAGTCAGGAAATGGCTAAGTGGACTGGGGCACCGAACATTGCAGGAGCCGGGGGATGCGGGCCACCTGAGGGGCGGGGAAAAGTGCAGTTGTGAGCGGGGCCCGGGAAAGGTTGGAGGCGGGGCCAGCTCTAAGGGGCGGGCCGTGGAGAGGGCGGGGCCTGGCCTCGGTTACCTGTGAAGGGGCGGAGCCTGGACCGGGAGTAAGAGGCCGGGGTCCGGGAAGGGTGAGGTCAGGGTGAGGTCGTAAGGGAATGGGTACGCGCCTGGGGGAATGAGTAATGCTGTCTGTGGGGAGGACATCTAGATACGGAAGCATTTCTAGGAAACGGGGGCCACCGCTGGGTAAGGCGACTCGTGGGAGCCACACCTGGGGAAGGTCAACAGCTGCAGGTGTATGAAGAATATGACTGGCAGACCTCACTGGCAAATTATTCTGTCCCGAAAAAAAGGGAGTTTCCTCTCGACGGGGAAATGCATGTTTCTGATCTTGTGGATTTTTTTTCTTTCTGCGAGAAGGAAGTTTGTGGCCCTCGCTAGTTTGGCTCAGAGGGTAGAGCGTTGGCCTGTGGACTGAAGGGGTCCCAGGTTCGAGTCCAGTTGAGGGCACGTGCCTGGGTTGTGGGCTCCATCCCCAGTTGCAGGAGGCAACTGATCAATGATTCTCTCTCATCATTGGTGTGCCTATCTCTCCGTCTCCCTTTCTTTCTGAAATCAATAAAAATGTATTTAAAAAAAGAAGGAGGTTTATGAGTTTTTGTATCTGCACAAGCAGTCTTCTCACCAAGTATTTGGATTTCTGTTCCAGAACAGCAGACGGGAAAAGAGGAGGAGGAGCGGGGAAGTGACAATTTTGTCGCCATCATGCAGCGAAGTATCATGTAAGGAACCCTCGTCTCCCTTCTCATCTTGAACTCTCCGAGTCTCTGTAACTCGCTGCCTTTTCTTAGAAAAACTCAGGTTGGCATTTTCCAGGAATTGATCAATATGGAAAACGGGGAGGAGTTCCCTAAAACATTTTAGGTGCAGGGTTTGGAAAGCCTAACCCAGTGGTTCTCAGTCAGTGGCAGTTTCGCCCTCCACATCTGGCAGTATTTGTGGTTGTCATAGCCGGGTGAGAAAGGCCAGGCATGCTGCTAAACATCCTAGATGCAACAGAGAATGGCCTGGCCTGTCATGCAGGCATGCTGAGGTTGAGAAGCCCCGTACTAAGGCAGGGCTCAGGAAAAGAAGAAAAAGGATTACGTGACTGCGTGGTTGAAACCTTGTGGAGTAAATAGTTGGATCTAGTTGCCAAAGCTTGGCCCCTGCGAATCATCTCGCCATATTTTAGCTCTGCTTTCCTTCATGGTGCCTCATGTTGGCAGGTTCTCTACCTTGGGCTCTGGCACCAGAGAGTTAGCAGTCCCAGGGGGAAGAGGCTGCCTCTCTCCCAGCTGTTCCAACAATGTCTAGGCTCATGTTTCACTGGCCCAGCTTAGGCCCCATGCTGGTCCCTGATCTGGCCACAGGGATGCAGGGCTCTTATTGGCAGGCCTGGGGCATGTGCCACCCCAGTCATGGGTGAAAGGGCAGGCCTATGCAAATCTCAGGTACGGAGAGAATTTGGGGAAGAGCCCTCCCAAGAGAAAAGTAGAGGGCTGTTACCAGGAGCTAGACAGACCCAGACTTGGACATCCACCACACAGACCTGGGAGATGGAGGCTCAGACAAACTCCAGGCTGCATTTTTCTCATGTGATGAGAAATCTGGGGCTAATCTGTCCTTAGCTTATACTAGTGCTTAGTTACTACTTGTTAGTGAAAATGGGGATGTGGCATATCTCTCAGGTTGAGTTAGGGCAGAAAAATAAGCAGAGTGTTGCTTCCTCATCTGGGCTTCAGTTTCCTTATCAAAGGGGGTTGTTTGAAATCTGTTACATGCTGAGAACTGGCGTCAGAAGCTGTAGAGGACATTGTGGATCGGAGGAGTTATTGATGCTGTTTTCATTCCCTTTCTTCCCCCTCCTGTGCTCCTCTAGGTCATTTTTCCACCCCAAGAAAGAGGGCAAGGCAAAGAAACCAGAGGAGACATCCAGCAACATCAGAGAGACTGAGCCCCCTCCGAAGCACGTAATGGGTCTGGGATGTGGTGAAGTTGTTCCTTTGTCAGTCAGGACTCTTTCTAAAATATATTTTACTGATTTTTTTTACAGAGAGGAAGGGAGAGAGATAAAGAGAAACATTGATGAGAGAGAAACATTGATCAGCTGCATTCTGCACGCCCTCCACTGGGGATGTGCCCGCAACCAAGGTATATATGCCCTTGACCCAATCAAACCTGGGATCTTTCAGTCCTCAGGCTGACACTCTATATACTGAGCCAAACTGGTTTTCGGCTGTTAGGACTCTTGGCTGCAAGTGTTAGAAACTCAGCTCAGACTATTTCAGAATGTTAAAGGGAATTTTTGACTTTAATAACTGGAAGTCCAAAGGGGATGTCCAGCTTCAGGCACAGCTGGATCCAGGGCCTCAGAGTGGTCTTCAGGGCTCTGTTTCATGTCTCTAGAGCAGCGGTTGCCAACCTTTCAGACCTCATGGACCACCAGTTTGGAGCATCAGTTGCCAACCGGTGGTCTGCAGACCACTGGTGGTTCGTGAGGTCTGAAAGGTTGACGACTGCTGCTCTAGAGTAGACTTTCTAAGAGGCAGAGAAGCTGGCCACTGGCCTCATTTTGATGCCAGCTTGTCACGTTCAGTGATTTGCAACCTTTTTTCTTTCATGGCACACATAAACTCATTACTAAAACTCAGCAGCACACCAGAAAGGATATTTTTTGCTGAACTTACAATTTTAATTCATTCACAATTGATGGCTATTGTGCTTTTTTGAGAATTTAAGGGAAAAGAGGTCAGTGCCCCTGACTATTCAAATGCTACATGTTTTAAAAATTCTTGCACATCATTGTGCCTTTTATGGCACACTGGTTGATAATCTCTGACCTAAGAAGAAAACAATGATCTCTTCTCCAGCATCTACTTCACAAGTTCATGGGAAGGCCCTGCTTAGGTCACATGATTGATCACTCCTGGACCAATCAGCTTGCGCAAACATGGACTCTATCTAGATTTCATTCACATTCCCAATTTGGGACCCTGGGCAAGTAACCTTCATGTGTCCTAGTTCCTGGTTTGTAATAGGGTTTCTTAATCTCTGTTAGGCTTTCTGTGTGGGTTCAGTGAATTAACATGTACAATGTGTAGAATAGTTCCCGGCTCAGTAAATGGCAATAATCAAGTCATATTCTTTTTCAACACTCTTGATTTTCAGATCTGCCCCTGTTGTGTTTACATAGCTATATATCCTATACTAGAGGCCTGGTGCACGGATTTGTGCACATTGAAAGGAAATTAATTAGAAGAAATATTTTAGAGGCGGGGGAAGGACTGCCAGTCTCACCCAGTCCCGATCTGCAGACTTTAGCAGCAAGCTGACCTACTGGTCAGTACGTGTCCTCCCTCACCCCCCGTGGTCAGTGTGCATCATAGTGATTGGTCGAGCAGTTGAATGGTCAGACACAGCATATTAGGCTTTATTATGGGGGTAATAAAATTACCCTAAGATAATTAAAGCCTAATATGCTAGGTGTCTGGTCTGCTCAGCCATTCAACCAATCAAAGTGTAATATGCTAATGATATGCTAAGGCTGCTCAACCACTCGCTATGATGTACACTGACCACCAGAGGCCAGAGAGTTGACTGGATACCCTAATGTGAAATTATACAAGGTGATTGTTAATATGTCAACTCAGACAAAGAGGTAAAGTAAATATTTGAAATCTTTCTAATCACTTTCCAAAGGAACTGCTTTTACAAGTTTGAGGTATATCCTTTTTTCTATGCCTATAAAGATACGTGTACCTACCAGAGTTGTTGACACATAATAAGTGCTTAATAAATATTTGTTGAATGTTTCCCATACTTACATATTGCACATGTTGCACTGCAGGACTGTCATTTTGGTCACTAATTTAGCCCAAATAGCTGGCACATGCCTGATATATACCAGATGCTCAGTAATAGCAAAAGCTGGATTAATACATATGTAAGTTACAGGTACATATTGGCAAATACTCAGATATTTTTACACGCATGGACTCATACTATACATATTCATTTTTTCAGTAAATATCTATTGAGTATCTTCTATGTGTCAGACACTGTCTGGATCCTATGGCTTTAGTGAGCAAAATCAACAGCAGCTCCTCTGGTGGTGTTGATCGCCTGCTTTTTTCCTCAGAGAATATCTTTTTTTTTTTATAATATATATTTTTTTGATTTTTCACAGAGAGAAAGGGAGAGGGATAGAGAGTTAGAAACATCAATGAGAGAGAGACATCAATCAGCTGCCTCCTGCACGTCCCCCACTGGGGATGTGCCCGCAACCAGGATACATGTCCCTGACCGGAATCGAACCCGGACCCCTCAGTCCGCAGGCCTGTGCTCTATCCACTGAGCCAAACCGGTTTCGGCAGAGAATATCTTTTAAAGCCCTTCTGTAATGCTTTGTATAAAGCCGCTTTATTCTTTTTGAGGATCCATAAAATGAGTGTGCCATCACTGACCTAACTAGGGAGATGTCTCCATTCATTAGACCAGGAGCTCTGAGAATGCAGACACCTGGAGGAGTCAGCCTTGTTCTCGTATGGTAAACGACCTCCACACTGCTCTGTGTTTTGATGGTCTGTGCCTGTGTTCTTCACCAGACTGGGAACTCCTCAGAGCCAGTGTTGGGAGTGTAGTGGGGCTGTATAGGGCTGGTAGGCAGTTCTGTGCTAATAGGTTGTCTTGAGACCCAAGTTTCCTCCTTACCCACCCTCCCCCACCACCCTCCCAGCCCAGCTATGCCCTCATGAGCATTATCAAAGCAGGCCAGCAAGTTCAAGTCCCAGGGCTAAGACAATATGAGGTTAAGTTGCTTGTCATTCATGGCCACTTACATTCTATTGGTCAGAACTTACTAGGTGACCATGCCTAGCAGCAGGGGAGGCTGGGAAGTGTAGTTCCTATATGAGTGGCTATGTGCCTCAGGAGCTTGTATGATTAAAAAAAAAAGAGGGTTTTCAGATGGATGTTGAGGCCAGTCTCTGCCCTAAATAGGGACTTCGCTTGCTCTCAGCATCACTCATCACACGGTGGGCACATAGGCCTCCAGAGATTCGTGATGGATAGATGGATAATTCAGAGTGTATGCTTAGGCTTGGCTGGGTGGCTCAGTTGGTTAGAGCGTCATCCCAATATACCAGGGTTGCTGGTTTGATCCCTAGTCAGGGCACATGCCAGAAGCAACCAATGAATGCAACAAGTTGAAGTTTTTCTCTCTTCCTGTCTCTCTAAAATCAATAGCAATTAAAAAAGAGTATATGCTTAGGAGGCCCCTAGAAAATGTTCATTGATGATTGAAAAGAGAGGAACGAAACACATGGTGAAGGAGCTGGAGTGTTTGTCTGCCTTTTCTGCCAGCTAGAACACCCCCATTTCTCCACCTTCTAGGGTGGCGCTGAAGGAGCGGAATAGAGTGGTGCCTGAGAGCGACTCTCCAGTGAAGAGGTTGGGGAGGAAGACAGCCCGGGTCCTGTGCAGCGAAGGGGAGGATGAGGATGATGAAGCCATCACGTCCCCAAAAGGCCAGGTTGGTCCCCATCAGCCTGCCCACTTTTACAGGGAGAAATCCTAATTTCCATTAGCTTTTGGAACTGAGTGCAGCTCAGGAGGGCCCTGGAGACATGCTCCAGGAGGGGAAGGGTTTTGTGGTTGTGTCCTGGAGCAGTTGGGCAGGTCTCCAGGGTCTTAAGTCGGCCTCAGTCATGGGACCTGCGGCAGGCCCCCTGACCTTGGTGTGCCTCACCTGTGACATGCAGGTCATGGTGGCTGTGAAGATGATGGGTGTCAGTTTACATATGGATCTGAGAATAATGCCTAGAAAATGTTCATTGGTTGAAAGGAAAGGAAGGGTCTAAAGCTATATAGTCTCTTCTATTATCACAGCTTGTCATCTATTCTGCACTTTGCTCATTTCCTTCCCATTTAAAAGTAATTTAATGCCTGCCCTGGCCGGTGTTGCTAAGTGGTTAGCCCGCCAGCCCACACACTGAAGGTCGCAGGTTCAATTCCTAGTTAAGGGCACGTGCCTGGGTTGCGGGTGTGATCCCCTGTCCTGGTTGGGGCATGTGCAGGAGGCAACCAATTGATGTGTCTCTCTTACGTCCATGTTTCTCACTCTTTCTTTTCCTCCTTCCTCCTTTATTCCACTCTCTCTAAAAATCAATGGAAAAATATCCTCGGATGAGGATTAACAACAACAACAAAATCACATGAATGTATTATGTCAGAGTTCTGGAGGTCAGGGGCCTGACACGGGTCTCACGGAGCTAAAAGTCAAGGTGTCGGCAGAGCTGAGTTTCTGGATTTGAGGAGAGACTCATCTTCCTGCCTTTTCCAGCTTCTAAAGGCCACCTTTTCTCTGTTTGCAAACATAGCAACTCTGCCTTCTGTAGTTAATGTTTCCTGCCTTTTGCCCTTTTTGGCTCCTGTGATTGCATTGGGCCCAGCGGATGATCCAGGATCATCTCCTTCTCTAAGGGCAGCTGGTTAACAACCTTAATTGCCTCTGCAGCCTGAATTGCCCTCTCCAAACACTTACAGATCCTGGGGATTAGGACAGGCACCTCTTTAGGAGTTTGGACTTGGCCCTGAGGCTGCTGGGCAACTGAGGAAGGGTTTGAGGTGGCTTTGGTTTCTGGGCAGCATTTGAAACATCCCTTTGGGGCCTGTTTGGAGCTATTCAGACCTTTGTGGTAGAGATGCTGGCTGGTGGGTGCTGGGCCTCTGTTTGGAGGAGGTGCCTTGGAGCCTGGGGCTCAGATCTTTGAGGAAGGGGCACTGGGCAGAGGCTGCCATTCTCTTTGGGGCACCATACAGCAGGCCCTGCAATGTTGGAATAATTGGAAGTTGGATGCAGCTCACATTGCTCCCCTAGCACCTTGTGTTGTCATTCCTGACACAGAGCAGGAAAGGGAGTGGCAGAATCTCAGCATCACAAGGGAGAGTGGATGGAGCTGAGGGGCAATCGCTTAATAACTGGCACAGGGCCCTGTATGAAGATTAGTTAGTAGTTGAAACCAAGACCAAATAACAGTGGATTGACAAGATAGGGCTCTCTATCTAATGAGCACAAAAGTCCCGAATTCGTGTGGGAGTCTCTGATTCAGAGGTGCTCTTGCCAAGGGAATATTCACATTGGGAAGAAGAGGGCTCTCCTCTTTCCACTGAGTGAATGCTGTTGGGGACCAAGGGAAGCGTGCATTATTTCTCCTTATCTTGCATTGTGTTGAAAGGAGGGGTATGGCCACACTAGCTGCAAGGGAAGCTGGGAAGTGTAGTCTTTAGTTGGGCCACCACATGCCTAGCTAAAAATTAAAGATTCTGTCACTTTAGAAAAAAGAGTTGTTATTGGTGTCCAAGAGAATCTGGGACCATGATCTATAGGGAGGGTGGAGTGATGGCCCCCGTGAGAGGGGCTGCGGCCTGAGCTGGGCTGGGATTGGTGGCCTGGAAAGGAGGAGAGATACAGAGGAAAGGTCTAGAGCAGTGGTTCGGCAAACTCATTAGTCAACAGAGCCAAATATCAACAGTACAATGATTGAAATTTCTTTTGAGAGCCAAATTTTTTAAACTTAAACTTCTAACGCCACTTCTTCAAAATAGACTTGCCCAGACTGTGGTATTTTGTGGAAGAGCCACATTCAAGGAGCCAAAGAGCCGCATGTGGCTCATGAGCCGCAGTTTGCCAACCATGGATCTAGAGTACCTCTCTGCTCTCAACTGCTTGGGAAATGAGATAGCTGGGCACCCCTCCCCCCCCACCCCCCCTTGCCTAATAGTCTTTTTTTCTTCTTCCAGAAGCCTGCCCCCAGCTCTCCACAAGTCTCCTCTTTCAGTCCTGTTACGTCTCCTGAGAGCAGCCCTTCCCTCTCCAGCTCCTCTCCAGCATCAACTATCTCCCCGTCAGGGATCCCGAAGCGACTCACAGGTAAGGACATATGGGCCCTGCCTTTTCAGTTGCTTGTCTTTGTTCCCACTTGGATTTCAGCACCAGGCAACTATCCTCATGATAGCTCTGAGCTTGGCCTTGTGGTTAAGAGCACAGCTCCACCATCCGCTGACTGTGTGACTGGACATATGACTTCATTCATCTGTTATTTTATTTTATTTTTTTCATTCACCTGTTTTTATTCCTCTTTCAGTGTAGATACTAGAAGATTTAAGATGATGTGTGTGGCTTGCATAAATTGCCATTAATGGTGTGGTATAAGGAATAATAGTGGCATCGAGGGCTGTGGGAGCGCAGAACTGAGCCAGCCCAGAGGAGGTGACCTGGAAGATGAGTTAGGGTTTGCTGTGTTGGGGTGATGGGAAGTGTTGCCGCCGAGAACAACATGTGCAGAGTTCAAGAGGTAGAATGGCGTGGTATGTTTGGGGAGTCCATACGCTGCAGTGTTTCTGGAGAATACAGTGCAGTTTGGAGAGCAGAGTCTGAGGACGAGTGGGGAGAGATGAGCAGAGGAGGAGAGTGGGGGCTCACTCCTGGAGGGCCCTGCACATGAGGCTAGGGAGCCCATGAGGCTAGCGAGCCCCGGCTTTGGCCTGCGGTGCCAGGGAGCCACCGGGGCGCTGTGATCTGGAAGGGCTGGTCAGGCCTGTGGGAGAGGTGGTCCTAATAAAATAACTGAGGGGCCCGGGGCTACCACTTACATTGGCTTGGGGCATATCAGGGATTCATTTTAGAGGAAGTGACATCTGAGCTTTGTCCCAAATGGCTGGGCTACTAGCTCAGCAACACGTGCAGAAGCCCAGAGGTGTGACAGTGTGGAGTGTTTGGGAATGATGGCAGTTCAGTGATGTTGGTAAAGAAAGTTGGTTGTAGAGTAAGATGGCGGCGTTGGTGGCGGCAGTGGACGGGAGGGCTGGGACTAGGACAGTTGGAGCAGCTGCTAGCAGGATGACCCGAGGCAGGAAGTGGGCTGCTGAGCCCCGCTGGCTCTCGTGCTTGTAACTGCCCCCGCTGGACTCTCCCTTACCCCCGACCTACCCATCCTTCAGTGAATCTACAAGACCCATTTTCTCCGGAGCTCAGCCTGACCCTTCCTGCCACGAAGAGGAGGAAAGGCTGGCTACAATAAACATCAATCAAGATGTCCAGAAAAGGGAGCAACACAGATGGCAAAACAGACTTAGCTAATGGAAGCATGTCTAGCAGTCCAGAGGAGATATCTGGTGCTGACAAGGGGAGGGAGACATCCTCAGGCATTGAAGTAGAGGCCTCAGACCTGAGCTTGAGTTTGACCAGGGATGATGGTGGCCCCAATCGCACCAGCACAGAAAGTCAAGACACATACAGAGAGCTCAGGTGAAGACAAGGACTCTGACAGCATGGAGGACACTGGCCATTATTCCATCAATGATGAAAACCAAGTCCATGATCGCTCAGAGTAAGAGGACGAGGAAGAAGAGGAGGAAGAAGAGCATCCTTGGCGTAGTGTACAACACCAGCAGGCCAACTGTGACCAGGACTCATCAGATGATGAGCGGGCCTTGGAAGACTGGATGTCTTTAGAGACATCAGCCCTTCCCCGACCTCACTGGCAAGCCCTTCCTGCCCTTTGGGAGCGAGAACTGGGTTCAGGTTCCTGCTTTGTATATGAGGCTTGTGGGGCAAGAGTTTTTGTGCAGCATTTCTGCCTGTAGCATGGGCTTGAGGGCCATACTGATTGTGTCAATATCCTGCACTTTAACCAGCGTGGAACTTGGCTGGCCAGTGGCAGTGATGACCTGAAAGTGGTGGTTTGGGACTGGGTGTGGTGGCAGCTGGTACTGGACTTTGAGAGTAGCCACAAAAGCAATGTCTTCCAGACCAAGTTCCTTTTTAACAGTGGTGATTCTACTCTGGCTATGTGTGCCTGTGATGGGTAGGTGCAAGTAGCAGAGTTGTCTGCCACACAGTGCTGCAAGAATACGAAGTGTGTGGCCAGGCATAAGGGAGGAGAGCCCTGACTGGGTGCAGTGCTTGCCATCCTAAGGCCTCATACCCAGGAGGGGCAGGCTGGGGCTGCCATCCTGATCCTGCCTGGGAGCCGTTTCCTGTCCTTACATTTAGCCAAAACTCACTTTGGACTTCTTGCTTTAGATAAAAGAAAGAATCCCAGGAGGACAAACCAGAGAGGAGTGAACCTACAGAGTACCTAGGAGTGGGGTTGAGCCCTGGAAGGAATTCCATGGAAAGATACATAAGACTCAGTAGAAATGACCTCTCCCCAAAGCCTTTGGGGGGAGTAGGAAAGGGAGCCTGTTTTGTTACCTGGTTTGGGATAAGGAGTGGGGTTTTATTTTCTTTAATCTCTCTTGTTTCTTGGGTGGGAATTTGGAGGTATAACTGGCTGTTCAGTACCAAGGAGCCAGAGTGGGGGTGGTAGAAGTTCCACTCTCTCTTTGGTTTAGGTTTTTGACCTTTTCCCCCCTTTATTGTTAAAAAATCTATGACAGTTATATTATCCCCCACCCTTCCCTCCATCCTCCTGAACCCAGGATCCTGTTTTTCTGGGAAGTCCTTAGAGCCCCTTACCATCACACACTCCTCACTTTCCTTTCCACCCATTCATCCTCTGTACTTATCACAGTATTTTGCACTTGATTACGTATCCTTTACTCTCTTCTCTTCATCCTGCCACCCCCTAATATCTGGTGAGGGAGGTTGGTGGGAAGTGGGAAGAGGGGCAGAAGTGGAGAAAGAATAGGAAGGATGTTACGTCTTCTACTTTAAAAAAAAGTTGTTTGGTGGCAGCAATCTCCCTGTCCCTATCACTGTTAGAAGCCTAATTTTATGTCTATTATAAATATATTAAAAAGCAAGTCAAATCTGAATATAAAAAAGAAAGAAAGAAAAATTTGGTTGTTGTGGCATGGGATTTAGAGAGAGGGTCAGGTGGAAAGAAGTTAGGGAGGATGGTCGGACAGGGTGGACACTAAAAGACTTTGTCCTGGAGTAGGGTATGGGGAAATACGGAAAGCTTTTGAGCAGGGCAGGGACAGTTCCAGCCACAGCTGCTGAAGGTCTCTCTGGGGTCATGTGAAGAAGCCAAGAGACCAGGAAGAAGGTGAGAATTGTTAAAAATCATTACAGCTGCCTTTTCTTCACCATATGATCTTAATTTGGAATCTTCTAGAAACAGGCTTTGAAACTCTGTGACAAGGATTCAGTGCAGACCATTTCTTGGGGAGATGGGAAGTGCAGAGAAGACAGTAATTTAAGAAAGGGGAGTCGGCCAATAAAAGATGTGTTTTTAAGTCAGCTCCCGCAGTGGGCTCTGTAGCTGCATTCTCTGGGGAATTGCTGGGAGTTGGCCTAAATGTGTGCAGAATGATCTACTGGAAGTGCGAGGAGCTGGGTGCTTATACACCAGCACCATTAGTCATTGGATGAGGTAACTCCCAGGCTCTGTTGATTCTTGGTGCACCGGGCCTCTGAGGTTCTGGAAAATGTGTCCAGGACACACGGACATGGTCAGATCCTAGGGATCAGGGCACCAAGAGCATTGGCTGTGGTTGGGACTGGTCTGAGCCCATTGCATCCTTGCTTACTGTTTGGGATTATTTCCATTCTGCAGATGTGGGAGAGTGAGGCCCAGAGAGATTAAATAACCTGCTCACCGTCATGTAGCCAGGAGGCAGCGTGAGCTCCAGGGACAAGCTTGCACTGGGGCAGTAGCTGTGGGCAGGAGAAGGAGGGGACCCAGGAGTCCCATCATAAGTGTCTAGGGTGTGGGCCAAGTTCACTGGGGTGGGGACAGATTAGCCAGCAAGTCAGCCACATTTCACCCTTTGCCTTCCCAGCTCGAAAGCAGCTTTCTAAACGGAAGATTCAGGATATCCTAGAAGAGCATAGCATGGACAAGGACCAAGAAGCCAAGAGGAAGAAGGTGGAAGAAGGTGAGACACTGGGAAGAGGGAGGTGTGTGTGTACATGCACATGTGTGTATCTGTCTGACTGTGTGTCTGACTGTGTGCACAGAGGGAAATCTGGAAGGGCGTGGCCTGAGAGGACAAAGTGCTAGGACTCCACTGATTTGATGCCGGTGTCCATGAGTCTAAATCCCCACACACCAATATGGGATTTTATTAGGAGAGAGTTTTGGAATATATTCACTTGGCTATCTCAGTGTAGTTTCCATACAGTTTCTCACTTTTTATTGTTACTTTTTGAAAATATGTTCCTCTAAATCAGTGATTCTCAACCTTTCTAATGCCCGCGACCCTTTAATACCATTCCTCATGTTATGGTGACCCCCAACCATAAAATTATTTTTGTTGCAGCTGAAACCGGTTTGGCTCAGTGGATAGAGCGTCGGTCTGGGGACTGAAAGGTCCCAGGTTCAATTCTGGTCAAGGGCATGTACCTTGGTTTCTGGCACATTCCCAGTAGGGGGCGTGCAAGAGGCATCTCTCATCGATGTTTCTAACTCTCTCCCTCTCTCTTCCTCTCTGTAAAAAATCAATAAAATATATTAAAAAATACATTTAAAATTATTTTTATTGCTACTTTATAACTGTAATTTTGCTACTGTTAATGAATTGTAATGTAAATATCTGTGTTTTCCGTTGTCTTAGGCGACCCTGCTAGTGGTTCTCAACCTATGAGTTGCAACCCACAGGTTGAGAACCCTGCTGTAGAGGAGCGGTTCTAGGAGCTCGGGCACTTGAGGAAAATAATACACATACATTGAGAGGAAATTAATATTTCTATTTTATTCTTAAGTAGTCACCGTGATTTACTAATAGGATGTCTCCTGGGCGCTGCACCATTTCTGAGACTGGGATCCAGTTGCAAACTGCCACCCTCATTTCCTGTTTTCTGTCCCAAGCTGATTTCTGTGCAGTACTTGGTTTTTATCACAGCAACTAGTGAAAACCAACTTTGCAAAATGTAACATCAGAAACTGCAAGGAATGTGACCCGATACTGAAAACTAAAATACTTTGAGGTAGTAGTTCATCAGTGTGGAGCACAAGTCACCAGTTTCCGTTGAAAGTGTCAGATATCCTGTGGTGTCCCTGAGAGTTGCTGCATCTTGGTGATGAGGGAGCTGCAGCGATAAAGATCTGACAGATCCATCCATCGATCAGTCATTTGGGGCCTGAGATTAGAACAGCTGCAGCCTTTGCCACTGTTGGTTTGTTTGTTTAATAAAAGGTCTTCATTAAGCTCATCTTACCCAGGGGAGATTTCATTTCCTATGGGCAATTTTTAGTCAGTAATGAATTTTACTATGAATTATTACTGTCTGGGAATGGGGGAAGAGGGTGGCTTTTCCTACTAAGATAAAATTTTCCCAAGTTAGTTTATAGAACTTTTATTGTTACCCTGATATGTTTTTCAGTCAGTTTAATTTTTTTTATTGTAATCTATAACAAGTTATCACATGCAACTTCTATTCTGTGGTAACTAATTTAAAAATAATTATTTATAAGAAAAGACTGGCCTTGCCAAGACCCGTTTGGCTCAGTGGATAGAGTGTCGGCCTGCGGACTGAAAGGTCCCGGGTTCGATTCTGGTTGCGGGCACATCTCTAGTAGAGGTCGTGCAGGAGGCAGCTGATCGATGTCTGTCTCTCATTGATGTTTCTGACTTTATCCCTCTCCCTTCCTTTCTGTGAAAAATCAATAAAATATATTTAAAAAAAGAAAAAGAAAAGACTGGCCTTGCTCAGCTGCCGAGAGTTTGACTTGCTTACTTTACAGAGATACTTGATTGGCTGTGAGAGCCCTGAGTTAGAAACAACCTGTGGGGCCGTTTTTAGGATGTAGAGTGGTACCTGATTTTCTGTAGCTGTAGAATAAAGGGGCAGAATGTTTTGGGAGTTGAAATGTCCTTGGGGATTTAAGTGGTTTTTTGCCTTCTTGCTTTCCCCAACAGAAAACCTCCCAGAGCCAGAAGGGGCCACAGAGAAGAAAGCAGAAGAGGGGGACCTGCCCATGATGCCTCCTGAGCCCCAAAACACCTGCAGTGAGTTTCAGATCCTCTTCCCCCTGCAGCCCCATCTCTGCTTTTGGGGTCAGATATCTTTGGAGGACAATTCATTTAAATGAGACGTAGATTCTCAAGTGTGCTGTTTAAATGTGGAGTCTGGGTTTTATTATTATTATTTTTCTGCATGCACGTGAGAAAAAAAAGAGCCAGTCATCCTTCAACAAAATACATCTCAGGAATCATAGGTACTAAGTGTAATTAGTTGAGCAATGATTTTTAAGTTAGACAACCAGGCTGAGTTGCGGGATTTAGAGGTTAGCCTTCCCCTCGGAAGCCCCACCATCTGGTGTCTATGAGAGCCCTGAGTTAGAAACAACCTGTGGGGCCATTTTTAGGATGTAGAGTGGTACCTGATTTTCTGTAGCTGTAGAAGTGGGGACATTTTCCCATCGGGCTGAGATGTCTTTTTACCCTTTCTGTAAGTCTCCAGTTTGGGGCCAAATGCTAGAATCCCATGAGTTAGTACTGACAAAAAAGCATCAGGCTCAAAGCTTACTCTGGACAGAGGAAAAGGGCAGAATTGGTTAGGTTTTCCATTTAGAGGGTTAGAATGAACCATGGGGTTAAACAGTAAAAAGCTTCATAGTGGAAATAGTTTGCAGCATCATCGTCTGACCTCTCGTTTTAGAAGCTGAGCCGCCGACAGACATCGGTTCAGAGCCTATGGTGGTGGTGAAGCAGGAACCCCAGGACGAGGACCAGGCCAAGCCTCCCCCCAGAGCTCCCAAGGTGCTCAGTAGTTTCTTCAGTGAGTTTCTCCTCCTGCCTCACTTCTCCTGGGCTGTGCTGGGAGGAGGCGGGCCAGTCTTTCTCCAGAGAGAGTTGCAAGTCCTTTTCCTTCCTGTGTTAGAAAGTCTAATTAATATATCTCCTCCCTTGTCACTGGCTATTGGGTGTTGGGGAGGGGGTGGGATGGAGGCTATCAGAAGGAGGAGGAACCACAATTTTCTGGCTTCCTTCCCAGCCCCCCGGAAGCTGGCAATCAAAAAGGAAGTAAAAGAAGAGAAGCCTGGCACCCCAAGAAAGGAGGTCTCCAAGGGGTGAGTCAGTGTCTGTTGTTGAGTAGAGAGGACAGTGGATTGAAAAGATCAGGCAGTGGGCCCAAACCTCTTTGCTTTTATTGTAAGATTCCAAAAAGGAGACAGATAATCACAGAATATTTTCAGCTTTACTTATGCTAATACTAATTAAAAAAATGTATGGGGGACTCTTAGCGTCAGTTTTGCACCCCAGTGGAGACCTGAGCGTGGTTAAGTGGCATCGTTTCACATGTGACTGCACTGCAGCGAGCTACTTTTCTTGAACACATACTGGTCAGGCACAGCGGAAGGTTCTCGCCATCTCGGCAGCAGTTCTGCGGAGGAGGCGGGTTTTTCAGCCATTTCACAGGCATTGGAGCCATGAGCCCAGAGGAATTAGGTTGGCTTCCCTGAGTCCCACAGGGAATAGGGATAAGGGCCAGCCTGGGCCTCAAGTCCCCTGATTCCTGAGCCTGGGTTCTTCCTTCACCACCGCCCCGTTGTGCCTTCTGGGTGTGCATCTGTGCTTGTGCATTTATGAAGACATTTCTCTACAACAGACAATGTTTTATGTCTCGTTTTTTATTTCATGTCATGCTGCAACTCTTTTTCTTACACCATTCCCAGCCCAATCACTTATCTGTGTCTGATGGCTGCCTGTAGGTGACAGAGCAACCTGCAGGACCTCCAGTTTCCTCACCTTTGAAGTGGGGATGTATTGATGACAAGAAGTTAACAGACACTGTTAATTGTGTCCCAGGCAACTAAGCCGTGTCATCTGTGTGCTCCTCACAGCGCCATGGTGTGTAGATGCTATTGGTATCCCCTTTCACAGCAAGGGGAGTGAGCGTGGAGGCAGGGCAGCATTGTGGAGTGCTGAGACTCCAGCTCCATCCTTGCCAGCTGTGTGGCCTCAGGGAAGTGACAGCCTTTCTGTGCCAGCCTTCTCCAGAGGGCTTGAGGCATGTAGACTAGGCTTCGGCTATGGCCAAGCTCGGCAAGTTGATTGCTGCTGCTATTATTACTGTTATTACTATTACCTGGTTTTAGTGCCTTGCTTAGGTCGCAAACAGGGAGTGTGGCAGAGTTGGGATTTGAAGCAGGCATTCTGCCTGTAGAATTTCTTACCCACCATGTTCTGCTGCCTCTTGTAGTAACAATAGAAACAGCCAGGATGGCTACACTTAATTCAACAGAGTCTGAACAATTCGCTGTGCACAGTCCTGCCCCTGCTCCTTCTACAATCCTGTCTGCAGAAGAATCAGCAAAAGAGCTGAAAAAATCTGGAGTCTTCTCATGTACCCTTCGATTCCCCTACTTTTGGAATAGATATAGGCCTGAGGCTGGGGAGTCAGTGCTATATTTATTTATTTAAAACATCCTCACTAGAGAATATTTTTTTTCATTGACTTTTTAGGAAGAATGGAAGGAGGCGGGGGAAGGGAAGAGAAAGAGAAACATCAATGAGAGAGAGAGACATTGATTGGTTGCCTCCTGCATGTGCCCAGACTGGGGACAGAGATCAAACCTGCAACATAGGCACCGGCTCTTAACCGGGAATCAAACCTGTGACCCTTTGGTTTGCAGGCAAATGATCTAACCATTTAGAACCACTGGCCAGAGCATCAGTGTTGTTTTTAAAATAATCCCCACAAAAATGTACCTTGTGAGAATCCTTACCCTAATTTCCTCCTTAACCCTTATGACTATATGTCACTGGGATTTTGGTGGCTTCATTGTATAGATAGAGACACTGGTTTGTAGACAGAAGCCACTTCTCGAAGTGACACAGCTGGTTGGTGACACAGCAGGGATTTGAACCAGGTGGTCTGGTTGCGGTCTGGGCTGTGCTGGCTCTGACGGGTCAGCGTGAGGCTCTGATACAGTGGTTTAGAGCAGTCTGGAGCCCTGCTACTCCTAGCTGTGTGACTGGGAGGAACTGCTTAACCACTCCGGGCCCCAGGTTCCTGGTCGGGGAAATGCAGAAGAGCTCACACCTGCAGGACTGCTTGCTAGCAGCTGTGTGCTCTTAGCACAGTGCCTTCACCCTGTGCTGTCCACTTAGAGTGAGCGAGGGAAGGCTGGTCTCGTAGAATGGACACCAAAAACCATGCTCTACTGTAACTACGCTAACCCCTTTTCTGTTCCTCAAACATGTTGAGTGTGTCTACCTCAGGGCCCTTGCATTTGCTGTTCTCCCTGCCTGGAATGCTCATTTCCCTGATAAACACTCTGCTCACCCTTCCTGTCATTCTGCTCAGATGTATCCACTCGGGCCTTCCCCAACCATCCTCTGAAGTAGCATCTATCAACCTGCTTTCTCCCTCTCCTTGGTTTTATTTGTTTTCTGAAATATTTTTTAATCTAAAATTATTTGTTTATGTATTTTCTCCCCCAGACTCTCCCACTCAGATGTGAGCTCCAGGTTAGCAAACTTTATTTTCATTTACTTCTGTGCCTAAAACAGTGCCTGGCCATGGTAGGTGCTCAGTGTTTGTTAGAGGAGTGGTTTCTCTTCAACCAGCCATCTATCTTATCTAATCTCCCTATTGCCTCCGCAGCCCCCTGGACCCATCTAGCTACAATCCTGCCAAGAAAAACTACCATCCCGTCCACGACGCATGCTGGACGCAGGGCCAGAAGTGAGGCTTCGCCCTGCCCACCCTGCTGTACTATAGTCCCTGTTGCTGCAAGGGCCTCTTAGGAGACCAGTCACAGGACACTGTCAAGGGTCTCCTTTGTGTTTTGAGGACACAGCAGCATTGAAGGGGACAAAGAAAACCCTGGGGAGCAGGCGGGATTAGGGGTGGGCATGCATTTAGGGGTAACAAGGCTGTCCTCAGGGAGGCAGGTGGGTGGAGGACAGCGTGGGTTTACGTGCTGCTCTGGTGTCTTCTTTCCCTTCCCAGGGTCCCTTATCTGGCTGTGGCCCGGACATTTGAGAAGATCGAGGAGGTTTCTGCTCGGTAAGGAATCAGGCCGGCTGGGTGGGGCGGGTGCTCTCTGGCTCTGTCCCTTGGTGGCCCACAGACACAGTCCCTCTCCTTTTCCAGGCTCCGCATGGTGGAGACACTGAGCAACTTGCTTCGCTCCGTGGTGGCCCTGTCCCCTCCAGACCTCCTCCCCATTCTCTACCTCAGCCTCAACTGCCTCGGGCCGCCCCAGCAGGGCTTGGAACTCGGCGTTGGGGATGGTGTCCTTCTCAAGGCAGTGGCCCAGGCCACAGGTGAGGATGGCTGTGGTGGACGTTCGGCAGGAGGGAGTTTGGAGAAGGCCGAGAGGCTGGGAGGGTCTGAGATGATGGAGAGGGACTCAGAAGGCAGTGAGTGAAGAAGACCTGGTGGGACAGATTGGCAGGGTGTGAGGGGCGGTGGTTCAGGTGAGGGAGACCTGGGCCTGCAGTGTGACGGGCCTAGGATGGAGAGGAGCAGCTGGGGAAAGACGCTGCAGGCAAAGAACTCAGGAATTGAGGGCAGGGCCTGGGGATTGGGCTTAGGCAGGTAGTGAAGTCCTGAAGGACCAAGCAGTAGAGCCAAGAGGGGCCCAGGGATGAGGAAAGAATGGGGTGTGTGGAGCCGGCAGCCTGCAGGGGCTGAGTCTGTGTTTATGAAGAGCCTGGCAGCATGTGTGGGGGCTAACCTGCCTGCCAGGACGTCCAGGGCTTGGTGCTTATTGTGAGGGAGTTGGGAGCCACAGAAGGACTGTGAGCTGGCAAGGGGCAGGTGCAATTCTGAGCCCGTGTGGAGAATGGACAGGAAGCTGGGAGTCTGGGAAGGAGGCTGGGGTGAAGGTCCAGGGGAGGAGGAGCTGGGGCCAGACCTGCAGGCCAGAGGGTGGAGTGGAGAGAGTCAGGCCAGGAGGAATATGCAGACTCTGGGAGCAGGGACCTTGCTTGACTTGGAGGATGATGGAACTACCTCTAGGTCAGGGCACTGGTGAGGTGGACATGTTTAGGGGAAATGTGTCATTTCAGCTTGGGCCTGTGTCTGTGGGCCACTGAGAAGTGGGGAGCCACGTCCTTAGCACATTAGCACCCACTCGTGAGTGTCTCCTTATGGCCCTGACGCCTGTCCAGCCACAGGTTTGTGAGAGTTGGGAGCATTTTGGAAATGCTGTCATCACATGCAATAGGAGGATCACACTTGTCGCTGCCCCTTCTGTGCCATTCCACGAACAGGCCCAAGGCCCGAGGCCCGACCACTTCGCCTTGTCTCCTCGTGCCTTGCAGCACCGTAGCTGGGCAGTCCAAGACAGAAGTGCATGTTTCCTTATGAGCTGCTTTCTCTCCATTCCTTGTGTGTGTTAGAGTCATAGTTGTATTGAAATGACGTATCAATAGGGTGTCGGCTCTGCATTTCTTTTCAGCATAGAGAAGAGAGACCTTAGTGGTAAGGTACCTTTGCAGTAAGGCACCAAGGACAGAGGGCAGTGGGCTCAGGCTCTGGCACTGCTGGGCAGCGACTTCAGCCTCACGGCTGCCTGCTCCCAGCCTCTGTACTGTGAGGAAAAGTTGGCTCTGATGGAGAACTGCTGGTCACAGCTGTGTGATAACTCACGTCTCCACTTCCCAGCCCCCTGCTCTGACAGCAAGGGGTGCCCATGGGCCTAGTCTGGGCAATGAGTGAGGCCAAGACACATCTGTGTGTTTAAATTGGTGACTTCAGAAAGTTCAGAGAGTCTCTGGCCGAGAAGCCCAGTTGGTTAGAGTGTCATCCCGATACACCAAGGTTGCAGTTTGATCCCTAGTCAGAACACATACAAGAATCAACCAAGGAATGCATATATAAGTGAAGCAACACATCAATGTTTCTCTTTCTCTTCCTCTCTCTAAAATTAGTAAAAAAAAAAAAAAGGGGGGGGGTAAAAAAAGAAAAAGCAAAGGTCTTTTGGACACTGTTGGATGATATTCATGGTCAAACACATCAATGTT